>JABFPJ010000002.1:0-79634 GCA_022817425.1 Gryon sp. ZL-2020 | reverse complement strand
CGATATCCTTGACTAAAGTGAAGAAATTCTTGCGTTAGACACGGAGTTGATCGACATTCTTCTTTTTTTTTTTTTTTTTTTTTTTTTCTTACGTCGTTTTACCTTTCTCTCGAGTCTCGCTGCTAAACAAAAAATTTTTCCGCCACGAGGGGCACGTGTGTACTAAATGCAAAGTGCCTTCATCTCGCACAAGATAGCGCGACATACGTTAATAAAGCAGCTGCTTAGACACTGCAACATAGGGAGAAGGTGTCGGATGAATCGCGTGCCCGCATATCTACGTATATATACACACGGGGATAAATAATAAGCCCCGAGCAAATATTATTAATCATTGAACAATTTGTGGTGCATCATGTTATTTTATCTTTCGTTTATTTATTCAGATGTTTGACAAATTTTTGCAACAAATGTGTAGAAAATGGATACTCAAAAATGCAACTTGGATAGCAATAAAGAAATCATTCATTTGTCAGATAGTGCTTGGATGTAAACTTTTGCCTTCATTCAAAAGTATTCTCTTTGTCTAGCTTTCTTGTGAATGCAAAGATTATTTATTCAAGAAATTCCGCATTTGATGATAAAGTATACAGCAATTATTTATATTCGGTGAAACGGAAACTAAATGGACAAAAATGTTTAATGATAAAATGACTCAATAGTTAAATGTTTTAAGTCTTTTACTTTTATCTATTATTTCATTTGTATACATTTTATAAACTAAACAGAATCTTCGTTTAAAGCTCTTTATAAGATGTTAAATTTGTATTTCGCCATTAATGTTTTTGTTTATTTTATGACTATATTTCTTTACTACTTTTGTTTATTACAATCCTTAATTCATCGGTTTTTACGCAACTTTAATTAACATTGTTCTAATCCTTTTGTTCGTACAAACAGAAAATTTAAAAACTTTAGAATTTTGCTTTAAGTGCACGAATCTGATCATTTTCGTTTTCATTTCATTGGAAAGTGTTTGCAAGTAGAACGAACCAACATTTTCTACGAAATGCGAAATATAAGTAAACGTAAGATAACGAAGATTGAAGCGTTTACGTGAACTACAAGGCTACATCAATCGGCGTTAATGCACTATACAAATAATTACAGGAAGAGTGTTTCGAATAGTTAAATCGCGGCACGCATATGGGTCTCTTTCTCTTTGCAGCAACCAATTTTGCTATTTCATTTTGCGTAAGCATCATCAATTCTCCACACCAATGAAGTTTCTAAAGTCGATGAAGGAGACGACGCGATCTGTTGCTGCTTTCATTCATACATTTAGCCACTTCGTATTTCAATTTTGTTTACCTTCAATAATAATACATGCAGCATATTATATTTCATCTTTACACTTATTATACGTAATCCATCTATTAGCCCTGTCATTTCGTTTGAAATTTTTCCAAAACCGGTCGTTATTTGAAATTCAATTTCGAACGTCGCATGTTTGTTAATCGACCTGGATGAAGACAAACTGCCAAGCCATTTATCATTTACCATACTTATTGGAAGACATTCTTGTCTGCGTAAATCAGAAGTCGGTAATACTTGAACTTGTAATTATAAATTTGTAAAAAAAAGCAATTGTCTGGTGTTCGTTTTTATTTCATAATTAAATCCTTTTGAATAATTTACTTAAAGGTGATTTATAAATGACATAAAGAACGTAATATTACAAATAAACATTTAGTATTAATAAATATATCAATACTGTGAGATACATATGTGAACTAATGTAAAGTATAAATATTTTTCCCAGAAGAACTGATGAGAATGTAACTTTTATTTAATCTCATTTAAATTTAATATCTACTTGAAGAATATTCTGTATATTATTCCAATTCAAGGTCTATTAAGAGTTCATTAATTCACAATATAAAATATTTTGACGTATATAATGGACAAACGGTTATACACACAAGCATACTAAAATATGAATGTATAAAATAATACAAATCGTAATATTTAATTAAGGTGCAACTAAAAAAAAATGAAGATAAGACAGCTACTTCAGTAGTATAAAATAATTTTTATTTTTACTGTGATAATTTTAATGAAAAAACTTGTTCTTAATGCATTAACAATAATTGCTAATTTGTTCATGCGCACATGCTGGTATTTTTGACTGCAAGCTATTATTTTGGTTCAAATCCTGGGTGTTTTCAAATTATGAGCCTGATATACAACGTTCACATTTTGGACGCGACACTCTGTCTCTGACGTTATACCAATGACTTTGAATTTGTTTCCCCATTTGATTTTTGTTCCTTTTATTATGTCTGCCGCTGGTTTTGTGCGTGGGCCTTAAAAATGATCGAGACTTGATTACTCGGCGCATAACATGTTCGAACATATTTTAGAACACAATCCAAAGGAACTCCCGTATCTTCATCAGAAATCATTTTTGTGCATCCTCATCGACTGAAACACGTCAAGTATAAGACTTATACTCGAACTCATGCCACGCAATAAAATGTAATCTCACTATTCGCGTTAAATTGTACGTTGTTACAACGAGTGCCTATTTTTGTATTATACCTTGATTGCGATTGATGGGATGTAACATGTTAAGAATAGTATAGTAAATTCTAATTTAACTCGAATAAAAATAAACTTTCTTATGGTTAGGCAGATTTTTGTGTTTCTCTAAGTACTAACTTGTTATTTAAATTATGTAATATATGTAATTTAAATATTATATAAAATTCCTTTGTAGAGATTGTTCGACCGATAAAAAATGCTAATTTGAAAGATTGTATAGGAATACAATTTTTCCTATTATTAAATTTGAAATTTTCATATTGATTGTTGATGCTCAAATTTGACGAGTCTGTCAAATTGCTTGAAAAGGGTAGAATAATATAGAAAGCGAAATAGATGAATATTTTTCTTGATTGTAAAATTGAATTACTTTGTCATCAAACAAAGAAAATGTTCAATTGTAATAATACTCATTTTATTTAATTAATTTGATAAACTTACTACATCCCTTTATAATTTTATAAAATTCTTGTGAAAAATAAAGAATTGGTAAAACTAACAAATTAAATATACAAATACAAATAAAATTAACTAACTCAATTAAGAGACTTATTTTGAAATAAGGAGTAAGTTATTGTTTGCATTTCGGTTAATGTATGACACGAACGCAGTGCCTTTTTGTATGGTTATGTGACTGTTCTCAATAGAGTGTAGAGCCAAGTTAACGGCTGCCAATAAAGAAGTCGCGACAAGGTACGTAATTTAAAAGTAGCAATCACGCGTCTCCACATCGTAGCAGGTTATAGCTACGGTGCGATTTACAATCCTGTTTTGCGGATGCATCGCAGTGAAAGTCTCTCGGCGCAATGCAATATCCAGGATGCAACGACACGTACGCGCATTCGAGTTCACCCGAAGGAAATGTACGAAATGAGGCACCGGCTGATTTCAGGTTTCTAATTGTGCGAACAATCGTCGCAATTGTTTGGCGTTGCCAGATCATTGAATACGTGAGAAATTTTTGCCATTTATCTTCTTTCACTCAAACAATTTATTCAAAGCAAAAATCAAAATTACAAGACAGACAATTTTCACGCAAGCCAAAAAAGCCAGTCAAATCAACATAAGTTAGATGCGCGTCAAATCGTCGTTGGTACAATAATTTGCTGATTTATCGTTAAATTTAAGTGTACATTCTTTGTGCAGTTACCTTACACGATTAAGTGTATCGACACAGGTTACGTCATGCATGTAATGTGAACGAAATCATCGGCCGGTGTAAATATTTAATGTGTGAAATTTATGATGAAACAAAAAAAAGAGAAAAAAAATAAACACATAAGGAGTGCCGAAAAATGACTGATGAAATTCGATGAACGAACTCATCTGTTGAAATTAGTAATTACATGCCTCACAAAACTGAACTGGTTCATGGACTTTTTTAATGTTTGGTAATATATTGTTACTGATTTTTTATCCTTTAACGTTGTAATTCGAATTACAACTTTGTTTGAGTTGATATATTCTCTTTTTTTTGTTTAATACAATCATTCGTGCAAGTAATATATTACACTTTTTGTTTAATTTTTTGTATAATTTACACTGGCAGAAGGCTTTGATCATAAAAATAAGTGATTTTCGATTTGACTGAATGTTTTATGTAAATCCCCATATCCATGAAATTTCCTCAAATGTGTACTGTAAGTTTTATAGGTAATTTTAATAGACAAGAATTCGATGTGAAAAGTAGTTTGGAAAATTACGATTACACGTAAAAGTTTTGTTGGAAAGTGATGTAACTATAATTTCGTACAATTTTATCCAATCATGTGGAATGTCTTGTGATAGTGCGAACACGTGCAATTTTATACAATTAAATAAATATTGTACAATTTGAAAAATAAGTGGTCAAGTAAATGCAAACATTAAAGAAAAAAGTTTTCAAATAACAGTCGTAACTACTCTTACGTTAGGGACAATATCCGCAATTCTTCTCTCTTTTCAAATACAAAATGTAAAGATTTGATCTTTATCCGTCTAAAAGATGTTCTCCAAAAATATATCCACGGTGTGTTTATGTAAATGTATAGGTACGGTAAAACTTAACAAATCGTCCTGTATTACGAAAGGTAAACTAGTTAATAGAAATAAAAAGTCTTTGCTTGTTGAATCTATGAATTTGAACTTTGCTTAACGGGTCACTAGCTTCACCATTAATATAAACGTTTTTATAGGCTTCCAAAAGAGTTTCTCATTTCAATATACATGAAATGACAAAAAAAGCATAATAATTTTATTTGTTTTTTTATTATTGACTTTCTAAGAATTCTTTAAAAAAGTTTTAAAGCAGCTTTATAAACAATAAAAAAATTTAATAAAATTAAAAGTTTCGTCCACAAACGTCGTATAATTGCATTACCTCTTTACAAATTTTTATTTTGTGTTCATAAATGGAAAATATCCTTTAATTAAACAGTTTCATTCAAGAAGTATCAAATTATTCTGCACACATTTTAGTCTCTTAAAATCTTTTATGTATAGAATATAGTAAATTCGTGAATAATTACAATAATTTTAAGTTAATTATTTTTTTGTAAATTTAAGTAATATTTTACCACTACAAATTTTCATTTAAAACAGTGACAATACCTATTATAATCACCACAAAAATCAAACGAAAATATAATTTAGCAGAAAATATTTTGAATGACTACAAATCTCGCGTCTAATACAATTAAAATTTTTGCCCATTTGATAAATAACGCCTACGATGAATCTACACGCAAAATTTCGCACAGTTAAATCCTCGCAGCGTTTTAATTTATTACTCATAAAATTAACAATATACTATTTCTTGGCGCAGTTTTTGCTGGGCATTTCGCGCCAAGGCGTCATTAATTATAAAAATGTCGAGTAAAAAAGCGTTGCAAAAGTAAATGTCGAGAAATCGTATGTGAATCATTGCAATTGGCGAACAACGAACGCAACATATATTACAAGAACACTCAATTACAAACGAGAGGAATAATAGTAAAATAAGTTGATAAATGATTGTTTCGTAATACGAATATGCGTGCCAGTAGAAAAAAAAGGTTTTTAGTTTAACGCGGAATAATAATCAGAATATGATAATTAACCTTACTTGAAACATAACAAATATACTCATCTTTCATTATGCAGCCTTTTTATATAAAACCCGAGTTATTATAATTTTCAAGTGAAATCGGCGTTTAGAAACAATTACTACGCACACGACTATATATTATATGCATAAACTCAAACGTGAGCAGATTGCTGTCAGCACGCGCTGGAATGCTCGCGCGTGATTGAATGACATGCGTGAGCAATTTCTTCGTTCTATATCTTTCTCATATTGTCAATGCATTTAATGACCATTTTGCATTTGCCTTTAAATGCACGTTTCCACGTTTTTTTTTTTTTTTTTTTCAATTTTTCCACTTTGTTCATCTAAATCAAATGTTTCTGAAATGCGCGTTTATGTTACAAATGAAAAGACGATGAATTGTTATTGTTTAAAATTATGGGATGCATTGAATTACGCGGAAACTTATTGTCGAGGGACAACGTCTAATTAATGATACGAAAGAACCTTTTCAATGGGAGGACATTGAAATGTGTAGTAACATAATAATGATTGTCTTTAACAGCGCAACACGCTAAAATCACACTGACCGCGTTTGAAAACACTTTTCATAAGTTTTAATCACAGTTTACTAATTAAGAAAGACTTTTAATTTTTGATATGACGAAAATTAATTTTAAAATTGTTATAAACAGGGTTTTGGAATCTTACAACATTTCTTTTTTAATTAAATATTTGTTTTTATATTTAACCATTAAATAAATAAATAATTATAATGATGATAATAATAATTATAATAAATATAATAATAAGAATAATGATAATAATGATGTTTATGAATGAAAGTGAATAATAATAAAATAAATGAATGAATTACCTTTAAAATGATGATTCAAGTAAAACTTATTCTTACATATTAGAAATAGGATGCAAATGAGAATGAATGGAATAAAAATGAATTTTTATGATACTATTGCGCATATTTCTGTAAAAATAATAAACAATTGATTGTTACGACTACTGAATGCGTACATACTTTCTAATAATATATGCAGTTTAATTGAAGTCTTACTAATATACATCCTTTTAAAGGAAATGATGAAATATAAATATTCAGTAACGTAAGATTCATATAATACACGAAAATAACTTAAGATGTTATGTCGTATAATTAACATTGTGCTGTAATATATTTTATTGTCACAACAAAGAGAAACTAGTCGCAAGTGTGATAAGTTGCATTATTCAACATTACGTATAAATTCACGTTACGGTTTATTAATGCATTGAACGATGTATTTTACATCTTTAGCAATACTTTTATATAACGAATCGATATAAAATATCGTTTATTAATTTCTTCCAATTTCATTCAATTAATCATTTCTCAAACTATTACGGTTTTCTGTAATAAAGAAATCATTAGTTCCTGATTTTTTAGATTTTCTCTGTTCATGTACAGTTTATAATTAAATTTGCATTTATATTATAAAACATTTGACTACATAATTACTATGGTACACTTATTACACAAAAACCGATGTTTTTCTTTGGCAACTAAGAAAGTGATTTGAAAAGCGTTTATAAGTTACTCATCGACAGTTACTCTTCAAACGTTTAACGAGAAGTTAAATATTCCCATTTTTTTAAGTTATGCATATTCATCTGTCATCATTAAAATTTAACTTTATGTTAAAATCATCACAAGTAACTCTAAAGATACCATTTTCTGTCGTCGTTAAAAACATAATTATTTATGTCTAAATATGTAGATATGTTATGTTAAATGTGTCTTTGCAACAAAATGGTAATTTCAAAACGAACGTGCAGCTATTATACGAATGTATTAGTAATGTTATTAGACAGACGAGTGTTTGTATTTTGAAACTAAATCGTAAAACTGTTACATTACAGGAAAAAGCAAGCCTGATATGTTTGATTTTCAACTGAATTAGTATTCAGGATTTGTGTTTAAGTCAAAGAAAGTCATGTTCTGTACAAACTTATCGAAATATCTCGTGAGATGTAAAAGTTAACGTTTAAAATCTATTATTCAAAATCAATCTCGCGAGGATAAAGCACGAGAACTTCCTCTTAACAAATACAATTCTCGCGCGCGAATGCGAGAGAAAGCTATTTAAATTTATGATCCAAGACATTGTGTTTTAACATAAAGAAATAACTGATAGCTCATAAACTGTCGGGATAAAATTTTGTATGAAAATGGCAAGTGTAATGAGCATTACGAAATTAATTCTGTGATCGCGGTGAAAAAAAAAAGTTTTTTTTTCCTCAACTTCAATAGGTAAGAGTATAACCGAGATTAACTTCACTTGCAAATCTTTTTCGTAAGCCATTTAATGGGTTTCAAATAATGAAATTTTGTTTAGTCTTTAAGTTATCATCTTTCAAATTAGGAAAATTTATGCTGAGTATATGTCTATGCTTATGTAATTATGATCAAGCTGATAGCTTAAAGGGAGGAAATCTATTCTCACGTTGCAACAATGAGTACCCGTGTGTCTTTTGTCTTAAGGCCCGAAGATAATATTTTTCCTTATTGAAATCTGGAGATATTTGTGATTATATACAATGAATTTATCATATAAAAGACACATCGTCTTTTAGTTTGAATGGAAATTATTATTGTCGTGAGAAATTTGCATTTTTCTAAATTTAAAGACTATTAGGACGTAAGCTCTCTAAAAAGTTGTCTTTCTGTATACATGAGATAACATTTTCTATATGTAGATTAATTTATATAATAGGTCATATGAGATGCGAAAGCTATCTTTTTTAAATTTCACAATACCATTAGAATTTTTTTTAAATAATCTCAATCTCTATCATATTTATCATTTGTGCATAAAATATCCTTTTACAATTATAATAGGATTTGGTAAAATAAATAGGATTATCAGTTATACTTAATTTGTCATTTTAGCCTAACATTTCAATTATCCATAATATACATAATTATAGTAGCGTAAATTATATTTTTTACTCTTACAATTTTAATTCCAAAGAAACTTATTTTAGAAAGAAAGAATTGAAAAAGTAGTAACATTATAAAAACCGGACAGCTAATAGCATCATCTTTTACAAAATCATTTATACTTTTTAGAATAAGCTGTCGTTCGTCTAAGACGAATAAAAAAGTATACTGGTTCTTGTAAAAAATCAGTCCTCTAAAAGTTCGAATACATCACTATGTCCGATTTTCATTTTAAGTTTCAAAATTCCAATAAATAACTTTTGCCACACACACTGCGCAAAAATAATTTATTAAAACTAAATTCCGTTATCAACGTACAAAGTTGCAGTTACGAATGCTTTTACATTGTAGTTTTGCAACATTAATCTTGATTTGAAATTCTAATGCTCGATATTTTAATAGTATCCTGCTAACAGTCAGACTCGATTTTCACGAAAGCAGGTAGTCAAATCAGTTTTGTAAAACATCCATTTAAATCAATACAATATTATCATTGGTGCTTAAACCAAAATTTCACATTTTTAATTCATTGAATGAATATTAACATAATATTAAAATAATTGTATATTCCTTTAAAAAGTATTGTTCCAATTATAATTGTAAATAAATTCAGAACTGAAAAAATACACCCAAAAAACTTTTGTATTACAAAATTTTCAATTACAAAATAATACTTTACTTTGAGAATGATGTCAGAGTGTGCGAAAAAAGGATTGAAATTATAAGCGAGCGCGTTTGAACAGCGCTCATCTGAAATTGACGACAGTGAATATCGTCAAGTAGTTGGTGATTAATAAAAAGCCGCCACGAAAACTGAATCGCGGAGACTCCGCGTGCGGCAAGCAGCGGCGCGTATAGTTGTAACAACTCGCAATCCATTTGCATGCGAGTTCGCATGCGGCGAAATGCCTTTCATTTTTACTATTATTATAAAGTGCATGTTTCTACGCTTGCGTGCCGCCGCGCGCCAATCGCCGGTCGTGTTTATAAGCGCGCCGAGTTTTATGAGCCGAAGGGTATTTCCGTTCTTCGGCCGTTCTTCTCTCTACATATTGATGCCGCACATTCAGCCGTTATCGTGCTACGACGTCGTTAAGAGGACTTTACTCATTTTTCGTCCCGATGAAATATCTCGGTGGCCCATAATGCATCTTCCTTTTTTACCCCTCCTTTTCTATCTTCACTTTTGACTTTTTGTTTGCTGTCTTTGTTCTTAATTTTTTGCATCCTTTTCCTGATATTTTTTTGTATAATTAACCCGTCCACTTATTCAATCACCCTTGAAAGATAATGTTTCAAAGCAACTTTATATCTATAGCTTTGCTATTAAATTGTATGGCATTAAATGTGTAAATTCCGCCCGCTTCAGAAGAGTCGTTTAGTAGTCGCAGTTATTTTGACGAAAAATTGTATGATATGAGTATTAACAATGTAAAATCCATAATTTCATTCGACATTCTTAAGGTTCTATGTTTTAAAATATTCGCTATGTATATATCAAAACATTTCAAGACTTTATAAATTGTTCGGTAGAGTAATTACATCGCCAACTTCATTATACTTGCACTTTCTTTGTCGATCATTTCATTTTTTATACAATTAACCTAACACTTCCCCTTGGCACACATCACTTTCCTTGAGCTTCAGTTGTGGCTTTCCTTTGACTCATTGTTCGTGCAAGACGATTGAATTGTTAATGACGCGGACGATTTTTCTTCACTGCCTTGACTGGCGCGAAGAATCTCCGCCTTTTAGTGGTAGATGTTGCATTGAGATTCGCGGTTAATAAACGCTCTTTTTTGTTCCTTCTGAAAGATTATGTTGCAAGAAGTTGAGCGAAATTACACCCTACGTATTAATTGGATCTTCCGTCATTTGTTATAAAATGCTTCTTCCGGAATATAAGACCGACTTGTGCGTATGTTCACAATTGCGCGTATTCTCGATCACTTCATAAACTCAATTCTGTACTTCGATATAATAGTATTTTATGTAATGAACCACCTGGTATAATCTTCTGATTAAAAATACCACATAAATATGAATCCTAGTACAAAATTAAAGTTCATATAAAAATATTTATTTTCAATTTCCGTTCAGATATATTAAAACGATTATAGTAATTTATTATAATTCGATTGAAGAACAATTACTTCACTTTATCCTTTTTTCAAAATGATGGGTTCGAAGTGTTAGTTAATAATCCTTTATCATTAAAAATAACAGCAGTACGATTTGCCTTTGAAATATGAAAACAAAAAAAAAGTTTCAGAGGATTGACATACCATGTGATAACATTTATCTTTCAATTGCCACATTAAAAGATTGGAAACGCTTTTATTATTCCAAAATGTAAGCAAAAAATGAGTACCTTAATTTCGAGCTAATTCCTCATTTTTTGTATGTAACATTAAACATTGACAAATTTTTCAAATGCACTTTAATGTCTCACATAATGATATATAAATAATGTTTCCTTCGTCTTCAAATATTTGGATAAAATTATAACACGACATTCGAGATATCATCAAGATAATGTCGGAACGTAAAAAAGACTCGATCGTGCCAACAGGGATAAATTAAAAAATTTTCCGTCGGACGTTCTACTTTTTTTTATACACGCTTCATGGACCAAACACGTTTCGGTATTTTTTTACTAAGCCCAACTCGTGTCCCCATTTACATCGAAATTCATCCTTAATCATGTCTAATGAGACGTCGCATCCTAGTTTTTTTCACGTGCGAATCCTTGCACTTCTGCAAATCAAACGTCAAAGAATTCGTATAAAAAGTGTATTTAATTACCGACTCGATGCATCCGAAATAGTCTCCCACGTCGATATATTGTCTTTCTGCCTTTCGCACATTCGCATAACGTTTTCTGATAATTCAGTTGATAACTTTTTGTTCCTCTCGTCTGTTTTTTCATCAGTCGCGTCGCTCACTAATTGATTATTTTTTGCCGTTAATTAGTCTTTTATATGTTATCGAAAGTCAGGTAATATGAAAGGCTGTGATTAATATATTTGTTGGAATGCTAAGTTGCTAAAAGATAAGAAAAAATGGATTTTGTTTACATCGACAGAAACGTAATAACGTTTAATTTTCATACAAACGATTCTTAAAGTACAGTCATTCATTATATGCAATTTTTGATATGAATAGTGACATCATTAGAATTTAAAGATTCTAAAGAATTCGACACGATAGTTGAAAAATACTTTCTTTTGACTTCTGAATAATTTATTCATCGATCGTTTTTCTAACTGATAAGATAAAGAATTTTATAATGATAGGAATTTCCAATCAATTTAGTAGCGTATAAAATATTAGCGTTTAAGTTAAATTGTATATGATTAAAGTTGATATTGAACGAGAACAAGCAAATTTTTGCAAATTAGTCCATCTCGGTGTTTTAATAAAGCATCGCTTTAATTCAACTTTTAATGTAAATACAATGTAAGAATTCGCGTGTAAGAATATATGCCGATTCGAATTTTTAACGCAATGAAATACCACGCAATTCCTAGTGCATGATACAACCAGTTTCTGCGTTATCAGATTCGTTCTTTTGAGTTCACTTGAGATCGATTATTAAATGGATTGTGTTTAATCCTTGATTTTGCAAATGCCTAATTGTAAAATATATCGCGTCTAAAATCGAATAGACATTATGAAGGTGTTTCACAATTGAAATGATTTTCATGTTTCTTAGTTAGATAATTTAAGAGAACTATGTTCTGCTTCATTATGTTAAGTGTTGTTAAATGCGAAGAATTTTCTTTTTTCTCAATTTTTTTCCTTTTAAAGTTCGATTAAAAGATATTTTGATGAAATAATATATCAACGATATTAACAAATGACTGTACCATAACACTTGATAAGAATAAGAATTCACTTTTTATGAAATGATTGATCTTTTATGAATATGATTGATCGAGGTGATATATACTATAATTTCGCGTTAGGTTTTTACATTTTTATAGAAAGTACGAAAGTTAATTCAGAAGTTATTTTAAATGAAAGTGAAATTATTTTCTTAAGTTATTTACTTAACACGGATGTAAGACAATTAATGCATTGATAAATAAATACATTTTCTGTTCTTTATCTCGTACTTAATTAAATTCAGAATATAATTAAGAATGTTATTGAATTGTGAATATAATGCATATGTTTATACAACCAGCACTTTAGTTAGTTACTGAAGGTTGTGACTTCGTCCCCTGCTGAACTTAAGTAGCGGTCACCACTTACGTGAATACTGATCGTCCAACAAACTGCTTCAAACGGTAATTTAATTGCTTTTCCTGATTCAGAAAATTTGTGCATGTAAAATTGTACAATTTTTATTATTCTAATTGTCCATTTGAAATATCAACTTTTTGAAAAAAAAATTTCTTTTTATCCGGGAGTATTAATTGATGAGTCCCATATATTACTTTATATTTATGTACACAATAAATATATTGCTTATATTAGATCATATTTTTTTCCTGATTTATGCGACATTTGCTCCGACCATTTGTGTGTAATTTTCGAGCTCGGACCAAATTACGCCCCGCTGAAATTGGCATGTAACATCTAAAATGATATATTCCTACGAAAAACCAGCTATAACTTAGTAATGCAATATATATCCAATATATAATTTCTTTTTCTTCACTGGGAATTATAAACTTCTATGGAACTTCATATGTAATGAAAATTTAACCTGAAACAAAATCACATGCACCTGTTCATTAAAATCACTTCTCTTATTTTTGTTTCAGGTGAGTCAGATTTATCAGTCCACACTTTTCAGGTGATCTTTTATGCTAATCATTATGTATCATCGCATACTTACTTCAGGTAATGCCTACGGATATCTGACATGTGATATTAATTTCACTGCAAAATGAATAAAATAGTGTGAAGAGGAAACCTATCCTAAGTTATTCCTTGAGTTTTATTCTTACTACTTCAATTTAATACTAAGCATATTTATATAAATGTCAATTATTTTGTTTTTATATGGGTGAATTTGTGCGCAATTTTTATATTTCAACAAATTTTCATGAGACGAATAAGTTTGTATGTGTGTAAAAAGACGATCATAGGAATTATATGACGCATAATTATCTGCAATCCAAGTCGGACCAAGCTTTGATCGTAGATCATATAAAATGACACGTGAAATAAGAGAGTTTAGAGTTCAGGGCCAGTGGAATTTATTAGCGATCGCGCAAACAGATATACACGTTGCACATTGCAATAACACTTCTTCTAACAGGTTTCCTTGTCTTTGATAAAATCGTCGTATTTCGCCATCGACTGTCTATGGTGTTCTTTTGCCTTCGTATGTTGCGATATTTGCCTGAATAAGATCATGAATAAGACCATTAAGCATCGCCACATTTCGAAGCAATTGAAATCTAACATAATGTACCTGTAATGAAATCAACGTTATATATATTCTTAACCAATTATTAACTTTGATAAAATAACAAATATTTGTTTAAATAATAATAATATATGATTAAATAATGTAGAAGAAGAGTCTCTTAATTAATGATTTTTTAAATAAAGTGACATTTAAATTTTCTTAAATAAACATTTCTGACATGTTTGTTTTAATAAATACTACATATTATAAAAAATTTTATCACTTTTATTTCTTCGAACTATACGTTTATAACTTTTATGTTATTATACACTTTTTATGTAGAGTGTTTTCATCGTATTGTCATTATTTTATTGCTCAGTGATTCAATAGCATATAATCCATTACTCATGCAAGTTACAGAGGTCATGAAAAACTTTATAAGCTTTAACATAAGTATCAGTTTTTATTTCCATATTACGATGAAGTCATAATATATATAATAATTCAAATTAAATATAAAGATAGAAGTTTTATTGCAAAAGTATAAAATCAATCGAGGATAAGAGACTCTCCCTATTGTACATTATTGTTATCATAATACGGTCAATAAACAATTGCAAAAAAGTACAATAGTCTTTTTTTGCAATAATACAAATGTCATTGTAACCTGCTTTTCAGTTTATCAGTCACATCCATTTGAAACATTTACCTTCATTTGTTACAAAATCTTCCAGAAATTAATTATTCTAATCGAATGCAAACTTAAGATAACTTTTGACTAAACTTTTATGCATTTGCGATTCCTGTAGTTGGTTTATTTTTTACAACAAACTAACTTGACATATTTAATGAATCAGTTGATTATTTAACATTTCTGAATAATACTAGAACTTCGTTTGTGTGCAACAATCAAGTTAACCGTGTCAGTAATAATGAATTCTAGATAATCTCTTTGAGCCAAACCTATCTGTGTTCAATATTACAAGAATAAATGCTCTTATGAGCTGAAGACCTCATTTTTTGCATTTCGTCGTGATTCTTGTACATCTTCATCATGAACGATCGTACATTTTTTCTTTCGCGAACAATGTGTTTTCTCCGACCATTAACACAATTCTTCACACGTGATCAATTCACACCATCTCTGTCATCACTTGTGGCAGCATAAAAATGTCATCGACGGCCTCATCATTTTTTCCAAGTATTGCATAGCGAGTGATGCAGTGTACTTAACGAATGTCTATTTTTTCTGCAAACCCTCAATGCCAGCGATTATAATATTCGCTAGAGACAAAGTGACCCAAATTAGAAACAATCGGACATCCAATGGCATTCTTATTAACATTCTTGACAGTTTGCGCATCCATGTATTTCTTCATCGATAGATAAGCGATCCTCACACTGATTATATTCCGTTGCCCTTGCATGACAATTGCATTTCGAGTCGAAAGATTCTAGGACGACATCGAGGACGCGTGAGAAATTAACTTTTATACAAATCTATGTACGTCGCAATTAAATTATTATTTTTAGTATATTCATATGAAGATACATAGAAAAAAACTTTACGAACACCAACTTCAGAAGAACTTTGTTTATATTTAAAAATATCTAGTAAATAAAATCAGAATAATTGCATCCTCTCAAAAAGTTAATATTTTTAAATAAGTGAAAATTGCCTATTTTTGAGTGACTTTTTACTTTTTCAAATTTAGCTCATTAACTGATTTTCAAAAGTGATCGAAGTTGGAAAGCTTTTTTAATTTAATTTAAATAATTATAATAGACATTTTTTCATAAGAATAAACTCATTACTCCGTGTGACACCTTCTTTGGTACTCTTCATACACTTAACAACAATATTCAGCGCCATTAATTCATGCAAAAATAAGAAGCAAAAAACAAAATGTTGTTCTTTGTTTTCTTACACATTGCCTCCAACTTGGCTTTGACTTTTCTTTTTTCATTCGTTGCTCCTCCTGACAATTATTAAATCAAAGGAGAGGCTCCGCTGGATGATTCTTAAATATATCGTACAAAGGCTGCACCGATAAATACGTATCTTTAATCGTGCGTCAATCTGACTAACAGAAGACAGCCAGGAAAAAACGGACAGTCTATTAAGTACAATTAAGATGATGCTTTTTTGCTAATTAATGGTACGTGACACAATGAGCATGTTACTACGGACACTGATTCAGCTGTTTCATTTCATTCGCGATCGTCAGTTCGTAGATAGACATTACTTTTTCTTACTGCCACACTGCACCCTGACAAGAAAGAAGTCGAACTTTTAAGCTAGCTACATCTTTACGATCATATCAGACGCGCAAAACCATTGTAATTGATTTGGAAATGAACCTTGGACAGTGCAGAACTGAAGATGTGACATAAAAATATTCGTTATTGGAATTCAAAAATTGAACGGAACGCAAGAATTGAACTTAATTATAATTTCGTTTGACTATTTTGGATTAAAAATGGATGGTGTCGTTCTGTAATAACCATAGTTACTTATAGTCTGATTGTATAGATAAACAGGTATTTAAGTTGTTCTGCTTGGAATGCAGTTAATAATTATAAAGCACCGAAACTCATAATTTCGAGCAAACATATATGAGAAGCGATTCTTTCAAATATATTCAAATTTAAGAGAACGACTTTGTTGCATGTAAATTGAATATACTGAAACTATATATTTCGGATTCTGCATATCTATCTAATTTTATAATTAAATACGTAAGCAATGGCTATTTGAATATCAAAGACATTTGAACGGTCGTGTATAATTTGACAAGGTGTAAGGTGGACATCAATTTTCTTGACTACAAGATGGAAAGTTCAATATATTTTGCTTTAAAGTACGTGATGTTTATACATACAGTGGTATTCGTGGAAGAAGAATTCTTATGTTGCGTCTCCGCGGAAAGATTGTACAAGAATGGAGTGGTTATCTTGATCATGCAATCGGGACAAGTGTGCAATCGGAAGGAACAACAAACACATGTCGTCGCAAAGCATTTCTTTTTCTTTCGAAGGTACACCTTTACTTTCTGCGCTCGTGGCTATTAGGCACTGACATTCGACTGCGCATTCAACGATAATGAATCTTTCTCGATATAGGCACACTAGCACAAAGACAGATTTATTCGTATCCTTGAGATTTAATTGCTGCAGTCATTACAGTGATGCGAGCCACATATCCGAAGATGTATATACATGGCTCGTTTGGACACCACTTCATAAAGTTACTATTCCATAAGACAAAATAAAAATAACATAAAATAAAGACAGTCATGATGAGTTTGCCTTTTGCGAATTTTGTCTTTCGTGAGGATTTAGGCAATAATCATAAATAATGTTCATTGAAAATTGAATGTAAATTATTTCGAAGAAAAGTTATGACATTTCGTTGTAAGCGCAAGTGTTATTACAAAAATGACGTTTCATGTTTCAACGTCGGTGCAAATGAAGTTTGGAGTCAAATTTTACTTTCTTACGTTTTCTTATATAAGATGCACACAACGGAGATGCTGCTACGTGAGATGGTTTAATAGAAATTGCATGTTATGAGAAAAACCAGGGAAAATTTGATTTTCACTTTTCAATCGACGAACTGTTGATTTATTGTTGACAGAAAAATTGTACAATATTCATGATTTCGATCTTTCGACGATTGATAGTTTATTAATCATCAAGATGGAAAAAGAATTCGATGTTTTCGTGATTTCGATGGATTTGTGCAATCAGTTGAAATATTTATATAGTAGATTAAATCTGATACGATGGTGAATGTTATTTATCACTTGTAAATATTATCTTTTTAAAATGACTTATAAAAAAGTATAAGTTATTAGTCATTTGAACCAGAGTAAAATTAAATATGCAATAATTCTGTTTATATTATTATTTTACAAATTTATATGAGAAATTATTTCTCAGATATTTTGTAAGACTTATTTTTAATTTGAAATCATTTTATTTATATTCCAATGTAGAGTTAATAAATAATTTATTCACCGTATAAAAAAAACTTTCAATTATCAAAATCTTTTTGTTTTTGTTCAAAAGGAAATATTTGGATGAAATCTGATAATATAGAAAAGAAATAAAAAAAAATAATTTTATTACTTATTTCTCGATAGCGAAAGAAAAATATTCAATTTGATCGTTAAAGATCTCCTTAATATAGCAGATATTGAAATATCAAAGACGTGCTAAGTTGGCATCATAAATTTAAAGGTTTCGACTTAGGTGATTGAACTAGTAAAATAGATTCTAAGGTGAAGTTTTAAAGGTTGACGATCGCTGACATTGACATATCCCGATTCTAACTACAATTTCAATCCTACAGAATAAGGCTTATTCTAAATATTTTATTCAAAGTAAAAGCTAAACCAGTATATTTAATTCGCAAATAAATATACCATTGCAAAATAACACAAAATGCATTAATTGATCAACTTTGTCAATAAATTTACGCTTATGATAATTTCTCATTCAAATAATAATTTCATATATTCTTATCTAATTATTTCGAAAACTTAATGCACATTCTTTACAGATCATTTCCTACACACATGAATTAATAATCTAATTTTGTCTTAAATTAAGACTCTTAATCGTACTATTTTGATTATAAAAGTTGCACATGCACAATTGCCTTGAACGACTTATTACTTTCTCATAATCAATTCTTGTAATTGCATTAGTATTCTCCGACTGCAGTTGAACCCCTTAAAAAATCTTCTCGTAATTGTCTAATTGCGACTATTGTTCTGGAAAGAAATATGAAACGATCATAATAATTACAATCTTTATCATCATCGCTCAGCAAGTACATCACGAAATCGTTATAATAATAGGCGCCCCGTTAATATCTCGATAAATGATCAGCAAGGTATGCATCAAACACGCAACACGCGGCATAATATTCCGGCAACACGCATCGCAATCTCAACGTGTCTACGAATTTTCACGTTTTGTGTCGATGTGTGAAATATGATCAAAGCGCATATAACCATCTTCAGTTGGCGTTTTGTGATTCGCTTTCAAAAGTTTTGTACATTTTATCGGTATAAAGTCTCGGCGGCGTTATCTTTCGAAGTAGAGTTGGCAATTCGTATCTTCCGAGAGGCAAACGCCCTTCGATCGGTGTTTCCATCTGATGCAAAAGCCCGGTCCCAAGGCGCGGTTACGTCTTTCCAACCTCTTGCTATCGCCCGTGAGATGCGCATCTTTTAACCCCGCGAGTGGGTGGGTAAGTCGGTTGCATGCAAGCCCATTCGTACAACTATAATACCTAAGTGTGGGCTGCGACTCTTGCTGTCTCTTTCACTCGATCTTTCCTTCTATTCCTTACTATGTACTATTCTCAATGAAATGTATGACTTCGTGTTTCGACCAACGTTTGCATTTTCCGCTCGAAACTGAAAGTGCACGCTGCGTTTCGGGTTGTACATTCTTATCTTTATGATAAAACATATTACGTTACACACATATCTCGCGTCCAAAAAATTGTATCGCAAATGGGTAGAATAAACTGGCCTCAATAAAATCGCACAACTTATGTAATTATTATAGTTAATAGACACGCGAAACCATTGAATCTGAAGTTTATTCATCAAATGTATAAAATGAATGTGAAATAAAATAAATGAGTTGTACATTTCAAATTAAGGTTATGGGATTTATATTCTGCAATTATTAAGATTAATACATATTTAATTTAAGCTTGATTTTATCATACTATAAACGATGAATTAATAATGTTTATATACGATGTCGTGCTTTAATCGAGTTAACTGTTGGAATTTTGTTGTAACAATAAAGCAATTGGCATTGTACGTCAGTATTCACTTTTGGTCATTCAACGGCGTAATTTCTGAATTTGTAACGGTGTAATTTATCACGCACGACTTGGAGGTTTCAGTTTCCTTATTGGATTTCACACTTTTTTTGGTAACTTGTCGCGACCTCCAAATCGCACAGCGTGGCTGTTCAAGTGTGAATGAACTTAACATACTTGAATTTTTGCCGAAACGAAAAGACAAGTAATGCGTATCAATCGATGGGCTGTAACTAATGACCATTTTTTGTTCGCTATACTGATGCATGAATACGTAGTGTTATTTTTCACAGTAGTGCTAGTAAATAAGAGTGGCGGCATTTAAAATCTTTCATCTTTGGAGACAAGAAAAAAAACGAACACACGTAGAATATTCAGTGACTCTGATAAACTAATTTAAAAAATAGCTATGTGAATAAGAAACGCACATAATAAGAGAAGGAAATACTTATTTGTCTGACAAATCTTTCAATATAAATTCCAAGCAAATCGAGAACGTATCGTTTTATTTTCGAATCAATATTACTTAATTAAACGAAGATCAAGATCTTCAGAAGTTCGTCCCTAAATTAAAACGACCGGGTCATATATCCGAAAATATATAATCGAGATACGATCGGCTTCGCCCAGCATCAAAGTTCAAAATGATCTTGACTGCGCTCTGCAGCCCATAACTTAAGCACTTGTTATACTTATCAAGTCGCTTAATTAAAAAATGGAACGGCTTGTTGTTGTCTCATAGAGATACCGAAGTACCCGCCAAATGCACCGTAATTAAAATGTCTGCAATGCTTGTAATCATCGCAATAACTCAAAAACAATTACAGTCATTTCCGTCGAAACGATCACTTTTCATCTTCTTAGCTGACTCTTACCCTGGATCATTATGATGGCGCAGCTTTTGCGAATCTTTTATAAATGGCATTTAAAATCGTAAATTCACACAACGTTAGTACCAAATTTGCAAAACCTTAAGTCGTCGTTATTGTGAGACAAAATTAAAGCGAAGTTTAAATTCTTTGAACATCGTCGCATAAATGGACGTCCTAATGTGGCGACTGCAACTATAAGGACGAGAGAGCTTCAAGCATCTGCTTAGTTTCTTTTCAAATGCAGGCATGCTATGGCATAGTTGTGTGCCTGTCTTTGAATTAGCACTAGCTAGTACAAGGAGAAATTCAGTCCCAAGCGAATACTGACTCTTGTAACCTCTATACTTAACAATGTGCATTGTGTAGCAAGAAAAGCGCACCTGGAAATGCATATCCGAGAGTATCGTGAGCATAACCCAAGTATAAGAGGTAAGGCTGATACCTACAGCTTTACGAGATGGTTTTGCGAACTAAACTGGTCGGAATACCGTACATGCAGATGCAGTTCGTGTGTCCCGCATTTGTAACGGTTCACGACATCACATGCTTTATCTGCTTTTACTTTCCTTTTACCGCCATTACTTAGCTTTCATTTAAGATGAATTGAAAAGACAAACTTGTCGTCGGAAAAATGGACTCTTACTTCAGCTCAAGATTAAGCTTTAGCAGAACAATTTCCAAGAATAATTAATGAGATTATTTAATCAAATGAATTTATGACTACAGCGTTGAACTCACTAAGAGCATTGAAAGTTAACAAATGATGACGGGCATTTGAAAAACACATAGTTGATATTTTTCAGATTTTTGAAACATTAGTAAACATACAGATTGAGCCAATAAAAGTTGACTAATGTTAAATGCTGATTTTAATCGCATAAATTGTCTTTCTATTTAGTCTTACTGAACTGACTGTCAGTTTTATGAATTAGTAAAGTTATTTATAGAAAAATCATTATTTCGTATATTATAGAACTTTCTATTAATTCTAAAATATCTTGAATCTAAGTTGTTTGATCAATCTTGTATTACGTTTATCTACTATGAAACTAATAAAAGTAAACGAAATAGTGTCTGGAATTCCGCTAACGTAGTTACGGAATACCGCAAATGGTTAATGCTATGATTGCTTACGGAAGTGGGGTATTTGTGACATCATTTCAGTAATTTGATAAACTTTAGAGTTACATCATCAAAGAGCAAATGAAGTCAGAATATTTGAATGCGAAAATTTGTCAGCATGACATATTGCATCTATTGTGCGCAAATAACACATTAGACATCAAAAAAAAATAATAAAATTACTCTCACGTTTTAGCGTGTCAATCATTTCTCGAGGAATCAAACAAAAATGTCCTACTCGACCTGTGTAATTTAAAGATTTACGACCGTCACCGACATTTCATTATACTTTTGTTGGACTCCTTCTTATTCCCAAGAAGCTTTTATTCTGATGAATGATAAAGCAACTTGGTGAAGAAATCTCGCAATGCCTCATGATGGCTGATTGGTGAATTACACCCAGAACATCCACCCATCGATCCATCCATCGGGCCCCTAATCATGCAAATTTCCTGAGTAGATGCACGATGCGCCAGACGTGCTTTACTCGGGCATTACACGCCGTCTTTATCGACAACATCAATATCAAACTATTTCTCCAGCCGTGCATAACTAATCCGAGACGCCATGAAGTCAAGTTACGATAATGCTTTCAAACATAATTCCCCTTTTAAAATGAAAACAAATGCAATTAGATTTTAAAGGGTCAGAGGTTTAAAGTTCAACAATCTTGATTCAGAAGCAATATTTATTCAAATTCAAAAAAAAATTGTTTATTCTTAAGGAAATAAATTATTGTTTTCACCGTTTGATTCCTCGAACGTAGATCATAAACGACAGTTGAAAAAATAACGACTTGTTTTTCCAAAACATGTGAAGGCAAAATTAATTCATTTTATCGTCAAACGTTTGATGACGAATAATAGCGTTCCGCGCAACGAATACCTGTCCGATCTCTCGAGCACGTTGCCACATAGCCGTACCACCTGTTACTTGACTTTTTCAACGTGAGGCGACTAGCTGGAAACCTGTTGCGACGAATCAGGAAAATGAGAGCGCATATCATTTTCAAAGTCAGGGTCATCGAGCTTCTACGTAGAACTGATCATTACGAAATACCAAAGAGACGGACTAAGTTGCGCGCGTTTGCGCACACACACCCGATGATCATTTTACGATCACGGTCGTTTGCGAGCAAACGAGGTTCGTTGACCGGGTACAGCCGCGCACTTGTTATCTCTACCATCTTGCTACAATCGTTGCAAAGTTGACGGTATAAGAACAATATGAATATTCATGTACGCTGACTGACGGGGATGCTAGTGAAATAGGGACATTTGTGTTAATGCAATGTTATTTGTCTCTTTTTTGAAAAAGCATCGCGCTTTTTCGCGATATTGACAAGATACGAGGTATCCTTGGAATTTTAATGATAAACCATTACTTCATAAATAAGTATTGCAGTATTATCTATTGATTGTGTAAAATGATGTGTACGGTTATGAAAGAAAATGATCAGCATTTTTTGATATACATAATACATCATACATAACACATAATATTAAAAAAAATTGAATTACATCAATTATTACCTTACACATTTACTTAATATCTAAAAGTCACTCTAAAAATAGCAAAATTTATGATGACAAGAAAAACTGCAAATATTCGAAAGAATGTTAATGATATTGGATTTGCACACTAGCAAAATACTGTTTTATAAAATAATAAAAGTAATATTAAAAATAAAAAATGTATATCGAATAATATTTTAGCTTAAAAGCGGATGAAGGGTAAAAGGGCGCGGGGTATACGAAGCAAGCCCTTGTGAGGCTTTGCCAGCAAAAGCAACTAAGACCAAAAGAAGCACTAATCGGCTTTCCGCGGGCAATTGACTCGATCATCTTACGAACGCAATGCATAAGCATTCGACGAAGGATGAAAAACAAGAACTCACGCCTGAAGGGGGAGGAGAAGTGGAAAAAGAGTCTATTGCTGTGCGCAGGGAAAAATAGTGCAAGGGATCTCGAGGCGTTCGTTCCCACGAACATCGAACACGCAGAATAACCAGAACCGCATCTACGCGATCGTCTTACCGTGTCTTTAATCTCTCTCGCTATTGACAAGAAAATCTCGCGAGTGTATACACGCATGACGAACTCGCTTTACACGACACTCTTGTCCATCGGTTCAAAGTCACATTATACGACGCGAATGGCTTGTAATTGTGTCAGACTTGCAAGATTGCTTTTCGTTTTATTTTTTCGCTTCTTTCTTTTATTTCTTATTCTCTTCCTTTCGTATGAAACGTAAAAACGTCCGAAGAATAGCTGATTCAGTTTCGCAGGATGTTGAACGTTTCTCCTATCGTTCGCAGGAAACGAGTTTCCTCTCATCGGAAACATCCAGTCGTCTTATAAAATGTAATTTGATGGAAGCATCTTCAAGTAATAAGGCTTTTTGCTTCGTATACTAACGTACGTTTAACTTGAACCATTTCGTGATAAGAATTGTATTGAAACTTCACATACATACATTGTTGTTGCACTCATTTATTATGTTTTCGTTTCAATTTCAATTCGTTCGCGTGTCCAAGGCCCAAGAAATTATGAGAACATATACAACGACGAAATCAAATATCCAAACATCTCGTTTGCAAAACCTAATTATCAATAAAACATTGATTACGCTTCAATAAATATCGAACATGATGTTACGAAAAATAAAATATCCCTGACGTATGAACATCAGACACCTTATGTAAAATAACCTGATTATTATCTGTCGGAAATGTAGAGTTTGCTGGAATAAGGGGAGGGTAGAGAAGTGATACATATAATGTTATCTTCAGCGAAATGGCGTCGAAATTCGTAACCATGTGAGACGAAATCCGATACATGTCTTAGCTTCAGTCATCGTTATCTAATCTGCCGTCAAGTGTGAGAACGAAATCGTAGATTAAAATTGCTGCAAAGTCGGCGGATTAATATAATAATGCTAATTGTTATGGCGTCAGTAAAGTGTTCTTGTTAAGTTGTGTGGTATAATTGGTTCCATTGACGAGGGGGGGAGGGGGCCATCTGCGTGATCTGGAAAACCTTGAACGAGAAACACGTTGGATGAAATAGAACTGCGGTATCTTTAATATATTTATCGGTCTGTTTTGACACAATTAACGACTCTCGTGTCTGAACTAAAAGTAAATCGAATACTATATTTTTGTAACGACGCCCCGATATTATGGTAGAATAAAATAATAAAATGTCAAGTATAATGCGTGTTTATGGTTATAAGATATTCGTTGCACGTTTCTTTGATCTCAAATTGACCTTTTTTCTTAGTTATATACGCATCGTAGGATTTAAATTAGTGTAAAATTATTTTTAGTAGGCTGTAAGCAGTTTATCTTTCGACTAATGAGAGCAGTGGTGCTTTTTTTGGGGTTATGATTTAAACATATCTGGTTATTATAACAAAATAATATCAGTATGATACAAATTAATATAAATTGATTTTATTTGCAATACATGTCAAAGATGTTAGATGATATTTTACGGTCATTAAATTTGGTGAACGTTTTTAAGTCAAGATATATATTATTATAACAGATATTATTATTGTCGTTTATTAATACAAGGCGTAATTGCATCTGTAAGTGTAAAAATGTCTGATCACTTAAATAATAGAAAACATGATTATTATGAATTACAAAAATTGAAAAACAATATTTTTTCTATAAAGCAATAATATGAGAAGAAAGTTTTAGAAGGAAATCTTCGAAGGAGTGATTATATTTCTATAACGAGTGCTGTAATTTTCAGCAAATTAACCGCAGCCTTTCAATGTCAAAGCTATCATTTACCATTACTGTAAAAGTTACTATTTCATGGCAGAGTAAAAGTTATAAAAAGCGGAATTTTTTGCATCAGTCATTAATAATCGTGTGACCTTACGGTACAATTTCATTTAACCTAAAAAAATGATCATTTTTCTACTTCGTCCAATGACTACAATAATATTTTTTTCGATCGGTCGTTTTCTTCTTATTCTTATTATTTGATAATTACTTTTTCTTGTATACAAAGAGATATAATAATGTTATTCGATCGCGATGATTGGCAGACAAGAGCAAGCATTTAGTTGAACGTTACGCGCTGATTAGACTGAGTGCAAGATTATCCAGTTGTTTTGCGCTGTAAAAATGTCACAGTTACAGGCCTGAGTTAGAGCGTTTTGCTTTAATGGAGTCTTAATTTTACGCATGATTCCGCCAGGTACAGTAAACATAAGGTTTTAGTTCAAGTCATTGGATGTCCAATCTCTAAGTTCTCGCTGTGCTGGTCAACATGCTGCTATTTCAACGCTTAGTTTCAAAGGATCTTGAAGTTATCTGTTACAATGAAAACGAGATCTCAAGATTTCGTTTAGAATTTATTTGAAGATTGCGCGATATTTTATTGCAATTTAGGACATTGAAATAGTAGTCAAAGGTGAATGAGCGAGTTTCTAAAACATTCCAGTTATATTGCAAAAAAATTAATAAGCACGATTAATGATCGTAAAACTTAAAACTTATTTACATTTTTACTTTTCATAAATAATTTTTCAAATACATAAATTTCATATTATACATTTTGCATATACACTTTTTTTACTTTTAAAATAATTACATATTTGTACTTTATTTTCACAATAATTATCCCAGTTCATGAGTAATTAAATTAAATTAATCTAACTGCATCCCTCAAGAATTATCCTGAATAAAATTCGGTTTTGTAACCATCCTTAATCAATTTAAATGTATACCAATCGTGAAGCACATGTTGAAGCAACATCATTTGACAGGATACCATTTTAATTATAAATCATTAGTTTAGATAAATTATGTATGAAAGAAATTTAAATTTATAATATTTATTTACTCATGCCAAATAAACATTAAACTACATCTACTGCAGATTGCATGAGTCTATGCATATATATTTATACATTTATATTTTAACTAAAAAGGAAAATCATCGAAACAAATAAGACAATTGCAAACATTTCTTTAATACTTTTAAAGTTTGGGTTTTACTAAGTGCGCTGACCGGCTATTATTAAGGACTTTCGTTGTGGCCAAGATCGGTTAATTGGCGATGAAATTTATTGAACAAGACTTTCCTTTTACAGAATGTGGGCCAAGAAGTCCGATAGTGCTACTGCTGGCGATGCAGCGTTCAAATACAAGCAGTCTATTCATCCAACTATCTCCTTCTCTTTCTCCTGTTCTTTCTCTCTTTCTCTTATTCTCACTTACGAGAAATAGAAGCACTCTTCTTTGACGACGATACCCGTAGACTTTACGACTGTATGCAAATGTGCATAAACATTGTACAAGCGTAAGCTCTGCGTGGGTACATCGTTCATGACGAAACGTGGTCCCTGTTCGTGGGACTAATGTTGTTCTTGCAGAAGAAAATTGAACCACACGAATATATTAATCGTGCATAGATAGATTTAGCCAAGCGAAAGTAACATCGCTAGGTTGCAATGTTATATCGTGTATTATTTTGTCATTTTAAATTTTACGACAACCGGCCTTTTACGTAACTCACTGCAGGACATAAAAAATGTTTGCTAATTTTTCTCCGCCATTTTTCATTGTAGTCAAATGATTGTTTGCTTTTGTGCGAGGCGAGGAACGATTATTATGGTGCTAAAAGGTGTCGAGAACATAATGAAAATCCGAAAGTATCATATCATGTTAACATGCACTACACTTTATTAAAATTGAATTATATTGAATGCAAGCTGGTAGTACATTGTGTGTTTTACAATTTATAGTAACCCATTAAAGGCAGACTTGTTCTACTTTCATTCATGAATAAATATCGATTTTAGTTAGTCTTGTAATAACACTTAAGTGATTGTCTTTTTGATATAGATTTTTCGTATAATGAAATGTCATAAATATGAATGCTGTTTTTTTCAATAACCAGAATCATATTTCAGTGAAATGGATTGTCAATTATATATTGTTGATAAATAAGAGTTTAAAGAATTAGGTTCAGAAACACGACGGGTTTTCAGTGAAAGTAAATAACGAAAAAATCAAGTAACAAATAAAATAATGTAAAGCAAGTGTAGATAAAAAGTAAGAAAGTTTGTTTTCTTGGGAAAATATGACAAGAAATATTGTTCAAATACGGTGACAACTAGAAGATTATAAATAATTATGACGTTTATTAATTGGCGTATATTAAAATACAAGTTATATTCGTAAAAATTATTTTATTGAGTCACTTTTTTCATAAATTAAGAAAGTATAGAAAATAAAGTAATTTGAACTTTCATTTGAAAACAATTTTTACATTACAGAATCGTTCAAGATAGTTTACAAAGTCGTTGTAATAACAAAACAAAAAGTAGCAAACTTTGTCTTATTCGACTTTGATTTACATATAGCATTCTTCACACTGCTAAATAAATACCAATAATCAAAGTCACTCCACACATACTCAAAAACGAGCATCATTCTTCTCAACATTTTCATCGCTTGGCATTGAATACGTCAATATATAATTAAACAATTTATCGTAACAAACCATTCATAGCTATAAATAAGAGTATCTATTCATCCCAATTGAAACCTTTCCTGTATAATTAGCGAACCCCGTCTTAGCCTAGATGCATACATAAATAACCACAAGTAATCGCAGTTTTATTTTCTGACAGCCTTGACAAATATGTGTTACATTTCTTTCTAATTGCAACTAGCACAATGATGACTCCCGAGGCTGGAAAACTATCACGTAATCCACCTACAGAAAACTCATTAGTCGACGCGCGCATATACTTGAAGTTGGCACCGATATGCGTTAGCCACATACATTATATGTCGTGCAAGGACTCACTTTGCGCAATGAAAATTTTTATTTGTGACGCCCCGAAAATGGTCATCCTCGCGGGGCTAATTTTAATAGTAATTGCACTTGTTACGTCGTATTGAAAATACGACATAGCCTTTCGCTTAAGCGAATTGTTTGTCAAGTTTATTTCCCGATATAAAACGCGCGATAAATCACGGTTTATATCTATTACCATCTTGGCTCTTAAGTGCGATTGCGTAATGTTTCACGCATATTTGGCACTCAAGACGCACTTATGGTTAAACATCATCGGGTCACGTGCGTTATAAATAATTTCGAAAATGGACATTTTCCGCTCGAAACGTCCTGGCATAACGAAACCTTTTTGTTGGAATTGCGTTGCGCGCAACGATATTTAGCAATACACACAATGCGCGCAACTTATGTCGACGACACTTTAATGTACATTCGACGGATGTGCACAACTATTCTGGTATAAGTTATACATTAAAAACGTCAGTAAAAGTTCCGGTTTTCTAGCTACCAGTTAATGTTTAAGACATGAGTTCTTAGCTTTAAATGCAATGAATAAATGTAAATGTAAACCCATAATAATTGCTGTACAAATGCCATCTTGGTGATAACTTTAATAGCTGCTTCTGTCACGCCGCGATACACTGAGTGCTTGCAATAGAGATATTTAGAAATTTCAAAAAGAAATACGACAACGTGAATAGAGTTTCATTTATCAGTATATAATTAAATATGGTTTGAAGGATACTGTGCAAAATAAAAAACAAAAATTTTATACGTATACAATTTTATTATTATGTTTAAAATAAATAGTTCCGACATATAAATTGGAATAAAGTTATTATTAAATTATTTATTGAATTATATATATATATATTTATATATAGATGATTGAATTTAATTTAATCGAAGAGAATTTACGATAACACGCATGAATAGAGTACATATTTAAAACATGAGCATTTAGCTTCTTATCACGAAACCCACGATGGTTGCGATTCGAAGTTTTTGAGTTGATGTCAACAGCGATCAGCCGCTAATCTTAGAGCTGTCACTGCGGCGCCAGAAGACTCGCGCAAATAACCTGCAACATTCCATACTGAATAAAAAGAGACGGAAACGAAAAAAGTTCAAATCTATTAATAGGTAGAGGTAATTGACAACTACACTATTACCTTTACAACATAAAGAAGAAATTTATACCTCGTTAGATATGACGCAAATTTCATTATTTATTCCGTATTCTTAATTAGTGTCTTTAAATTTAATATCATTTTTGTTCATATGTTTTATTTACCTCATTGTCAATTAATTAAATATTTTTTCTTTTTATTATCGAATTATTCAGCTTTTTATTATTTTAACAAAAATTTAATTTATTTGTTGACGAAAATTCATATGTTTAGTATTTTTAATTACTACTTAAAAGAACATAAAATTGTTAAATATACGATTCTCACCGAAACAATATTACATATTAGAAAAAATAAAAATATAAAATGAGTGACTCTAAAAATATAACCGCTCTTACATAAATGAATATTTGATATAGAAATACGATATTCTTAAAATCCGCTAAACGAGGACATTATTTATAATGATTCCAGCTTTTAAAAATCGTTAATAGAACATAAATTGGTCAAATTTTATGGAGATACACAGTTTTTAATTAATCACTGTATTATCGCAAACAAAATTACAAAGAGAACAAACATATACAATATTTACATTCTACATTAAAATCATCAATCAATCAATCAATCAATCAGTCAATCCATCATTTTATTTATAAATTTCAGACATGGTGTTTTAATTGTAAATATTCCTCCATAAAAACTAATGTTTATCTTACACTTCATATTATACAATTTATTTTTTTTCTTATAGGACTAAAGAATCAAACATTGTAACTTTTTACTATGACTCTTGTTCAATAAAAAAAAAAAAACTTGTTATTTCTTCGAAACGACAAAACAATAATCAGCCTTTGCTGAGTTAATTAATGTAATAGAAACCCATCAACTATCTATTTACTCTGAACTGACATCATTACCATTGACGTTAACTGATTTTTCTAGTTATTTCTCACTTTTAAGTGATACTCATTCGATTAATCGATGAGAATCCAAGGTGATGATATAAATATTACAAACCATTGAATAAAAGTACACACTGGAAGTACTTGTCTCGTATTTACGTTCACTCGATCACAATCGAAGGTCTCTACTAGATATGCTACGCTGCAGACATTGTACTTGGTGTGTCAAAGTTATTAAAAACCATAGACTCAGTCGAAGGACTAAAACATTCCACGATTGTATTTACACTCTGCTTCATCATCGTAGACTGACGATTAGCTTCGGAACACAAAGGAACCTGCAAAGATAATAATATTTGCTCTTCCCGGGCTGTCTCTCACTATATTAAAAGCGATAATTCCCAGGCCCAAAAGTAAAACTTTTTAGAAGACGTTCCAAGGTGTTTGTTGAGTTGAGCAAATATTAATTCTTCCTTTTTTTGTTGCAGCTCATTTGTCCGTCTCGCCTTTGAACAAACGAATTCAGATTTTTGAAAACTTAAATGTTGATGTAACGTTGATGTAATATTGATGCAATGTAACTTCCTTTTTGACAAAATTCGATATAACTTCCTCTGTCAAGCTATTATTCTAGAATAACAATAATTTTGATAAGTGTAATAAAATTACACTTGATTAATTAAAAAAAAACATATTTTGTAAAAATATTTCATGTATAAAAAACTAAAAGAAATCATTGATTTAAAACATATTTTATTCTTTCAATTATATATATAATCTATAATTATTATATTTAATAAATATAATAATATCCTTCATGTTACTTTTTTTACTTAACCTTGGCAATTTTCGATCTGCAATTAACTCAAAGGCCCATCATAATTTTCGCGAACCGTTCGAATTCGTAGAAAAAGGTTGTTTTGGCACGTCGAGAATGCGCCGTCGTGGCATCTAGATTGATTGCGTAATTTTGTCTGCGCTCAGACTTGGAGCGCATTGCACCAGGTGTAGGGCAAAATAGTGCGCAGATCTTTTACTTTTGTTGTTTTGTTTTTTTTTTTTCACGTATCATTATCCAATTAATTCCGTATGTCGGTTACCTCCCAGGCACCCGCCGATTCTCGGCGGTAGGTCATTAAACCGCATCGAGCAATTAAAGCATTGTTACGCGTGGAATAATGCCTGGACAGTTGCAAATCCAGACCGTGTACGCAGTTCTAATTAAAAAGTTCAGCTCCTGCGGAACGAGAAATAGGACCGGACTTCTAACATGCGCGCGGATTTACATACGCCGGGTGCTCTTGATTGCGTACATCTTTCGTGAGCGCATATACGGCGACCGCGACAAATCATTGGGTCAGTGCGCCAGTAAATCGATCCTTGAACCGAACTATGGAGCGCATTAAAATGCATAACAAACTCAAGGTCGTCCAGCAGTCATCATACGCAACCAAGGAGGAGCATCGGATTGCCATTTTTGCTCGCTTTTCCAGATGTTCCCTCGCTATCTGTGCCTGATATACATGTAACGATGACTCACGAGAAACCTCCGGGCACCTATTCACTCTCAATTTTCTATCGTTTTTTTTTCTCTTTCTCCCGTGTGATGATAGGCAAAAACGATATAATAGAGAAAAACAAGAAAAAAAAAAGAAAGAACAAAGTCGTAGTGCATTTACATAATGAATGTTGTGCACGGCGAAAAATTATTTATGCGGTTATGAACAAGCAGTTCTGTCGAATTTATTGGGTTACGATCGTTGGTATGTAAATAGATGACTTTAATGCACAGAGTCTATTTTATTTCTGCTGGCATTAATCGTCGCGCATTTTTTTTTGTTCCGGATACCGCACGATGGTTACTAATTTATGGCGAATATCCCGTGTGATGGTATGGTGAAAATGAGATTGCTTTAATGTTCATCTGCATGGTCGTAATTTATGCACGATGGAGAGAACCTTTGTTTACAACGCTACACGTCATTGCGGCAGTCGCTCTGCAGACGTTACGTCGCTCGGCCGAGATTATATCATACAGAGATTTGAATTCCGATTTATGAAGCAATTCACGGCTATGAGGAGAGAATCATCCGATCCCGTTTGTCATCGAAACTCTCGATTCGGGTAATCGATCGACGTCAGTGAATGGTACTTGACATTTTAGGTTTAGGTGATTGAGATGAGACAATTGATTAGATACGACCGAGTTTCAGTTTCACTTACTAACGATGTTATGTTACTTGGAAAATTCTGTCTATTCATGTAATAGTTGAATCATAATCAATTGGAAGCAATCGAACTATTATCGAATGAACATGATAGATATAACATGATGAAAGTTAGTGTTGAAATATTTGAATTCTCAATGATCTGGCGTCAAGTAAAAAATTGATAACGAATTAAAATAATTGTATAAATGTGATTTATTGAAAATAATTATATAAATGGTATGAAATTAAAATTGAGGAATTTCTCCTTCGTGATTGTAAGAATCAGATTGCGATTGTAGCCTATTTCTGCTTCATTGGGTTGGATCTTTGTTTTGAATGCTGTATTTATAAATATAAATTTGATGTACATTTTTCAAATGAATATTGTGCAGAACAATATTTTTTTGAAATAATTTGTGTTTTATAATCTACAGTATATTTTCCGAAACAGTTATATGAATGAATTTTACTGTCATCGTAAAATTTAAATCAGATAATACAAGTAACATGTACTTTGTGTTTGTCATTTGATGACAAAAGGAACATGTGAATGAGTCAACAAGATAAAAAGCAATTGGCTTTTATCAGAAATTACATCGAGATCATTTAAATTTGTTCAAATGTAATGTATCTGAATTTCTTGTAATATGCAAGAAAAAATGTTATGACAAATGAACATATCCTCAGAACAATCTATGGAATTCATTCCATTTAACAGAACTTTCATCAATCAAATGCTATATAGAACGTGTCTTATGTTTTCTTATCTGATTTCGCAAAAATCAGCTACTTCGAAATTAGATCGACTAAAATTATCGAACTTAAATTCATAGTATCCATTATGCAACGCTTTTACGTCGTTTCATGTACTGAAGATCTATTAAATATACAATCGTAAAACGAGAAACTATAAGGAACAATAAAACTGATACAGTGGGAAAACTTTTTATGCACACTGTTAATTTTGAAGAGTAAATAAATACATTTCCGGAATCTCAAAGTAAATGAAATTTATTTTTTCATAATCATTTATCGAGATAATTATTAAGAAAAATGAACTTTAAATAATATTTTTGACTTAAAAAAGGCTTTAAAAAAGATTTTCATGAGATTAAATTAAAAGAAGTTCAATTTTGTTGTATTTTGTACTTCGACTTACACGGTTTACTTAACACCGTATCATACTTCCATAAGTATCATCGTTAGTTTCACATTGCGAAACTTCTAAGAAACATTACTCTTAAAAAATAATAGTACTGTATTTAAAATAATCACTAAGGTGTCCAATTAAGTTTACTAATGGCATGTTGTAGCGTAAGTGTAATATTTTAAGTACGCGTATGATTAATCGCCTTAATAAATGGATTAATATTAATGATACAAGGAATAAAACACGATGAATTTGCACAAAGTGTTAATGTTTATTTAATGAGGATAAACTTTACAATGCGCCACACATGAACTTTCGGTTGACACAAAGTTGTTCTTGTAACCATGTCAACTCAAAATTATTAATCTCCGAAATCGTTACTTTTTATGTTCTTACAAAAAATGCAAGTACGAAAGTTTAACAACACTAAACTCAAGAGCAGATGTCTTTAAGGAGCAAGTGTGCTTAAGTTCAATCGAATCGTGTTGATTTAATCGATCGTAGTAAATCATAATAAAAGACAATAAAATTCGGGGTGTTATCAATATATATTGAAATATTGAATTACCTTAAACAAACTATACTTCATTTATTTACAATTGTATATCCTTTCTTTAAGTATTATTATTCACTTTTACAAAGACATTTAACCAGCAATTGTTAACTTTTAGTTTCTTTCCTCCCATTCCATTGTTATTTCATGTGAAGCTAAGTAGTTAGTTTAATGTTTTTAGTGGATAGAGAATGCTATTAAAATATTTAAATTCTGCTTTTAATAAAGACATCAGCTTACATATTGTTTACATATAAACAAGCGCCATATGTTGGTCCTGCGAGCAAACTTTTGCAGCTATAAAGACTAATGATTTTTCGTTATTTGTCTAACTAAAGTCGAACAATACGCGAGACTGAAGTCAGTGCCTTGACATACATTATTTATAAGGACCAACTGTCCAGGTGCTCAAAAGAATTTCTGCAACACGCGAATTACATAAGAATAAATTTACAGCACTTGTTGTCCCCAATGTATGTCAAGTCTCAATTCAATCGTTTATCACAGAAAAAAAGTACTCTTCACTTCCATAATAGTTATGTCATTGAATGCACAGGCAAACAATGACTATATTCATATTCATACCTACAGTTTTTTATCTATTGTAGTAACACAACATACTTGTGTGTCATCTGTTGATTTAATTGTGCTTTGCAGTTTATGTACTCGCGTAACACTTTTCGAGCTGTTTACTTTTATTATTTTTCCCTATAATTATCCAGTTTTTATTATTGCTTTTCTATTATTGTTCGTTTTTCTACACAAACCTTTGCTGTTCAATCAATAGCCTATATCATAAAATATATGATTTAAAAATCATCATGATTGTCTTATTAATAGGTCGAATATAGGTGGTTTATGCTTGCACTTTATACTAATTTATTTTGACAGTTGATTTAAATATTCTCAATTATTCTATTTTTTTATTATAATTAAAAATTATAACTTATTATAGCAATACAATATTTGGAATCATTTATCTTTTTCTATAAAAATTTACTTTTTTTAATGAAGAATAAAAATATTCTTAGTTTAATGTAAAAATATTTTTTGTTGTGAACGCCTACAGTGTTTCCCATTGAATATTTCTTTATCTCTGACAAATTAAATTTTTTCACTCATAGCTCATGCTATAGATGGCAAATTTATTGGAAATTAAATGCATGCATAGCGAAACTGATTGATAGATCAAACAGAACTTACATATCGTGTTCTTTTAATGCGGAAAAAAGCGTCTACACTTCCACAAGTCATCACACGTTTTTGATATAGTGACGTCAGTGAAGCTTATAAATCGTTGGGTCTTTATAATTTGAAAAAGATGTTCATCAATATCTGTGAAGTGGCGTAATGCAATATACATGTTACTGATTTCAGCTAAAACAGCATGCATGTGATAATTAAGCGACAGAAATAAAAACAAAATATATTTGCTTTGACGGTAGTTTTTAATTAAATTATCACAGTTTCTTGATTAACGTCGGCTTTATTAAGAAAACAAAATTGACATAATGTGAAAAAATGACTATATCTTTTTAGGAGATTCGCATTAAAATATGATAAATTCTGAAGTAATCTTATAAGTAACATTCATCTAAAGATAATTATAATAAATTGTATAGGCTTTTGAAGTGTAAATTTAGTAGTTTAAAGACAAATCGTCTAATTTTTTCTGTGACTATTTCTGAAAATTACATAAAAAGGCAGAGTCACATTTTCAGTTAAATGACTAATAAATATATTTTTTACAGAAACATTTAGATTAACGAAGAAATTCTGTGAATCGATTTTCAAATCATCTTCTTATTTTTTCGTATTCAGATAATAATTATCTTTTACAATTTAAATATCAAAAAACATTCAAATTAGATAGAATTTTCATAATTTCTGATACATCATTATCCATCGAAATTCGAATACATTCATATCATTATATAATGATACAATAGCGATATAAAAAGACTAGCAATAAATAATTGCATTTTTCTGCTTATTTGTGCAACAATAGAAAACTTGATATGTTAAAATCATAAAAGTCTTATATTCATAAATTCCATCGTGCTGTTTTTAATCTCTGACATAAGTACCTGAAGAAGAATATTTTCTTAAGTAGATCCATTTAAACTCGTAATATTTGTCATAAATAATTCTCATTCATATGAAGATAAGTGGACGTTATTTGTCTCAATATAATTAACGTCCGCGCCACGCGCAATAACTTGCAACCATCCTTTTTTTTTCTTCATCTTTTTCTTCTCCTTTCCTAGCGTGTCACTGATAAAACAGTCAAATGCATCTTCCTCGTTTGATGTTATGTCAGACTTTTGTCGGAAAAAACAGAACATTGTTCAAGTATTATCCAACCGCTGACATAATATCGGCCGTAAAGGCACTCTATTTTTGTGCGCGACAGCGAATGATTTAATTGAATAATAGCAAATAATGATGTTTATCGTAAACAGGACAAACGTTATTGAATTGCAAATTGAAGCATCGCAGCATGAAAGAAAAATCATAGGAATCGCGCGATTGTAGAAATCGGCGACTAAAGACGGTGATATTAAATATTTTCTTATCGAACAAAAAACAAATGGCAAAAATTGACTTGAAAACAACAAAAAATCATACACATATGGGAGGAAGAGATATTGAATGGAATTAACTGTAACGCAACGAGCACGCCAGTCCAATATCCGATAAGAGTGAATATACGCTGCAAGACGAAATAGATTACTCGCATAAAGCGCAATCTATGCGGTGTATTTTATGCGAGTGTTAGATTAAGCAGGCAGGAAGGCAAGCCATTTTGTCAAGTAATATAAACCGGTCGATGAGTCGGCTAAACGGCAGTAGTAGTTGCTGATGCCGATGTTGATGTTGATGATGCTGAGACGACCGACACTGCAGGAAACGCAAAACCGTTAGATGCTTCGTGAACGCGCGCGGCTTTTCCGCATCGATAAGTTCGTTAGACACACCGAACGAAATATTTACTTTCTTTGCAAACTTACTTTGCGCAAAAGTAAATCGTCGCTGAGGACGAGAATGTTGATACTTTGTGTATGTGCTTTCGTAATTAGATGATAGCGGCCAATTTATTGTTTATTTTATGTTAAAAACTGGATATGCACAGGCAAATAGGACCTGATGGCACGTAGTTCAGTATCATTACGCGGGGACCCCGCTAACTGATTAAATTCATTTCACATTCTGCGCTGCGCCAAGTGTTTCCATGTTGCGACTTCCGAGTTCTTTCAACTGATACGTACAAAACGAGTTTTGTCTATTTCAAGAAAAACGATATACATATTTTTTTTTATATATATATATATATATATATATATATAATATATAATTTCGAAATGTAAATTTTCTTTGAAACCTTGTATGAATATTAGATTGAAAGGTGTTTTTAAAAAAAGTCATCTTAATGTGGTAGCAACAAGAAATAATTTGAAAAAATATTTTTTTACTTCCACATACTTTGTAAGTGATATTTTCAAATATGAATTGCAAAGGAGTTTTGTAACTTTATGTTTTGTGCAAGAAGAGTTCAATAACTGCAATTACGATTCATATTTTGTATATTATTATCACCTACTTTATTATTCAAAGAGTCTGAACAACAGTGTGTTGGCGAAATTTATTTAATATATAATCACCTCATAATAATGGTGTGTTTAAAAATTTGGTACTTCCGCTCAAAAGAATCTTTCACGCTCAAATTGTAAAGTGTGAAAACACGCGAATACGAATCGGCCAGCAAAAACTGAAGCCGCCAATTGAAACATATTTCAAGTCACTTTAAAATTGGGCATTGTTTGGACGAAGAAAGTAATAAACGCACCAACGAAACAGTAAAACGGGTTAGCGTTTGGCAGAGATTGCACTCAAAATTTTATTGCCTTTTTCATAAAAACATCAAAGTAATTTAAGGCATTTTAGATGAAAATCAAACACATTTTGATTGTAAGTTGAATTTAAATAAAAATAATCTTAATAATTTAAAACCAATTAATAATATAAATGTAAAAAATACTTAATAATGATAAATTTACACGAATATATATTGACAAATGATTATATTGTATTATACTCTAAAGTTAAAATATTGATCTTTTCAACCACCTTAGCAATCTATTTAATGACATTTCCTGAAAGTTATAACTTGGCGATTAATTGCATATAAACCTTATGTTCAAAAAATTGGTAATGTGTATTTTATTGATACATAATGTTCAGTTACTCCTGTATTTTATGAAAACTACTATAACATATTTCGACTTATTAGGGTTTAAAGCATAGAAATTCATTTATGATAATAAAATGTGTCCGACGATAACTAATTGAATAATAAATTCATTCTATGGCAATTCGTTGCGTCATATTACAAGTATTATTTATTTGGTTACGGTATATGAAAGTAATTCAGAAATATATATTCTGTATATAAGTGCGAATTATAATTCAAATAATTAATTGAGTAGATTAGACAATATGGATTTCTTATAATAATATTATTTTTTTTGTATTTATAAATTTCCTATTACGCAGCGTTGATTTTCACATTCAAACTATAAATTTATGTACTTAACATCCAAAACTTTATCAATGTTTTTCATCTAAAATAGATTAAATGTAAATAACAAATGAAATTAGATTGCGTAGAAATAAAACATTTGGTGAATAAAAATGATTATGAAATGAAATCGCAACATTAGACATGAATTCTAAGCACGAGAACTAAATCAGAAAAATGGCCGTTTAAATAATAAATTACAATATTTACACCTCGTAACACTTTTGAAATAACATACTTAGCCATATTTGCATGATAAATTGTACAATCTATTTTTCTCGCGATTGCAATAAAGTCAAACGAAAATCACGAATTTACACATATACGATCATTGAAATAATGGATAAAATCGCTTAAACACGATGTATTCGCATCAGTCCTTTTGAATCTGAAACACACTATTTTTGTTCAAAGTGATATAAATTAGCGTCAAATGTTATAGCAATAACGAGAGAGGAAATAAGATCTCGTACGTCAGGTATTTCAGCTACTAATTGGTGACGACAAGCCCTCGTTGCGGATTGGCTATTGGCGCAAGCCTCCTTTCGCGACTTCTTCCGGATTTCACCTTCAAGCTGAAAGAGAAATATAAGAACACACGTACGTCTGTAAAGCGCGCGCATCCCACAGTAGTAAGTGTGCGTATACAACAGGACCGCGGTATTTCTTCGTCCGCATGCCACCCTTCTTTCTTCGCACATTTTTTTAACTCTTTGCAAGTTCGTATGCCCATGATTTCCTAGGAGGAACTGTCGGTAAATCAAGCCCTGACGTTTCCCTATAGAAACATTGCGGCATCCTGAATGCATATAGGTTCACGGTGTATGTGTGAATATATATATCTATATGTGTACGCTGCCGTGGCTGCAGCAACTAACTTCTTCGTCCCGTCTTCCAGCTGTTGTATCCTCTTCCTTTGCACACTCCGTCTTTCTTTCTGTTTTATTCTTCGTTTCCTCTACCTATCCTGGTCCTACAGCAGATCACTTGCTTCCTGCAGCTTCATCCATCATCCAGTGTTTTAATCGACCAGTGTTGCCGGATCATACTCTTTTCTACTACGAGAGCTTAGATACACACATCGCTTTTTACACCGAACAAGAAAAAGCAGCATATTTGTTGTTGACTGGATGAAAAAAAGTTGCATCTTGTTTTTGATTTTTTGTATGATCCTCAAATATAGTGAGAGTTGTAGATTATATATATGACGGGAACATAAGTGTACCGGCAAATTCGTAATATATTGGAATAAATAATTTTATGTTTTATGGTAGTTATAGAAACAATAATTTACGTATAAAAAATATAATAAATTGTGTGTGATTTTCGCGGAATTATATCTACGAAATTTGAAGAACGAGTATTTAACTTGTATAAAGTGGAATTCGTAGAAGAAATGATTGAACTTGGTTATACACAAATTATTTGAAAACTGAGATTTCTCCTTTACATTATTGGAATTTCATGTTATAAACCTCGTCCATTTTTAAGACATCCGAACCATTCTTGCATTTTCGACGTATACTAGTAAAACGGAAATTTAATATGAGACAGATAACCACAAATAAAGTTATACATTGTTAACATACTTTCTATTTGTTCGTATGGAATAGAACAGTTTATTTATAACTGATAAAATTCTACCAGAACAACTTATATTTTTATTTGACGTAAGACAAACGGGTACGAAGTATCTTGTTGCAATAGATAAGTGGAAAAATATTAGCGAAATAAATTTTCATCAACTTTGTCGAATAATTATTTACATTTCTTCGTAAACGTTTTCAAACTTACTTTCATCGACGAATGATTTTATACACATAATAAAATATTTCGATTGATCTGTATGTTTTAATAATTGCTACTTTAAAACTTTCTCTATTATCACTAATAATGATAATTACTGCATATAGTTTCGTAAAAATAGCTTCTTTATATATGAAATGTCATTACTTCACGAACTGTATTACTTCATTGCATTACATTATGTCATCTTGCATTTTTAATATTCTTTTAACAACGACCAAGAAAGCAAAAACTTATCGAAAATATAGTTCTCTAAGAAGAATGCACTTATTATTCATTACTTTCACATATTCTTTCTTACATTCAACAAAAAAGAAGAACTCAATTACAAGTCCTCTAAAAAATTGTACAAAAATAACAATCGAGAGATGATGCGAGTAACATTCTTCAACTATAAAAAATGACATAAAATATGAAATAAAATGTTTGAAATGATTTATAGTTGTTTTATGACATTGTACTTTCCCAAAAAGAACATTTAATTTGTTGAAGCAATCACATTTGCCAAAAATTATTATATCCAGTCCACATTTAATGACTGCACTTACTAGGAAACAATAAAGTAATTGCACATTACTGTGACGAACTTACATTCAAAGACACTGAAAGTCAAATTCATTTGACCATATTGCAGTTTGTTACAAAAACGCGATTTCAAAATAATGAAGGTATTTTCGAAGAATGCACACAAATTTTGATATTGCTCACTCGTAATCGTAAGTGTACAATTCACAATTGTAAAACTTTCAATCGACAAAAACACGTAGACGATATAAATCAAAGGGAAGTTCCACAAAAATGACCTACGATTGTTCAGAAAATAGAATTTCTCACTCCGTTCCTTACTCTCAATATAACATATTCCCACACGTACGATTATTAAAATTTTAATTAATAAAAAAAGTTTAATGCATTTCAACATACGATTATCATGTTGATGATCAGCGTTAACGTAATACATAAATTAAAACAAACAATACCCAATTGTGTGTGTGATGGTGGACAAAAAATGGGAAATTCGCGAGTTTAATTAAAGTCAATTGAATGGAAATTAATTATCCAATGACAGTGGCCATTCAATGACACGATTGGGGGCCACGTGGTTTTTTTTTTATCTTCCGTCTCGGAATCACGCCTATTGAGTTCGTAGCGCCACGAAATCTTATCCGCAAGTATTATTATTAGTCTAATCTGAAGCAAGCTTAATTGAAATAAAGAGTCGATCGTTAGTGTTAACTGATAATAATACAGTGTGTATTGAGCATATGCTCGACTCTCGTTACGATCGAACAACATTGATAACGCCTCGCAGTTAAAGTTTTGCGCGGGCATTATGCTACAAGAGCCTCACGATGGTTCTCATTGCGAGATACATCTGCGGAGAGTCTGCACACAAACGCTCGCCATGTTGCAATAACTAATAACTTGCGCGGCTATATCTTGCAGCGAAACCGCGTAGATAGATACAACATCCATTCCACTTACGCGCTGTTCGCCAAACTAGACACGATCGTAAAGCTTTTGCGCCATGTTACGATTCTTCTTTCATTGCCAATTGTGTAACAGAATTCGCAATTGTTATCAAACGTGATGGAATAATTTTTCCGATAAGATGTTAGTCAAATTATGTCGTTGGAATATAATAAACTTGCTTTCCAGTCAGAAGCAAAAGAGAACAAGCGAAAAAAGGTAATACAGCTTCTTCAGCTTGTAGTATTGTTTAACATAATGGAATATTTATATGCAAAATGCTTTTATTATGTTTTGAATACTTAAACGGTGTTTTAATTAACATTATCATTCAGCTTGTATGTCCAATTTAGTTTAATGATATACTTAAATTTTATGTACTACATCAAGTGATTCGAAAAATGCTATTAATAGGATAAATTTTAATACCATTGTAGAATGATTTTGCGCGAAATTATAACGTTACGTTGACAACATTATGAAGTTCGAGGTTATTAGTACTACGAGTGTAAAAATAAGTTGATGACACTTTACATGTTTATCTCACACATGTTTCAACGACAAGAGGTTCCGAAGCAGGTTCTAGTAACTCCGTGATTCCTACTGTTGATGTTTTAACGGCCAGCAAAGTAATTATCCAAATAAACAAACTAAACGTTTTTGATGTTCGAATAATATATTCATATAAAAATGATCATTCAAATATGATGAATGGCAACAAAAAAATAAATAAATTGAGATAACTAAATAAAAAAGGGTGGAACGAATCTAAGAAGAAGAGAGAGAAAAAAGAGGGGATAATTTATTGAAAATGATCATGTTCAAAAAGATACAAATCGAGATGAAGATATCAAAGATTTCTTTTAAAAATAATTGTTTGCAGTAAAATTAATTGCATGTTCAAGACAAAAACAAACACGAGATGGTAACATGACGTATTGGTTATATTTATGTTCATACATGTAAAACTTTAATAAGAAACATTAATATGTTATTTGATATATACGAAGAAATTGTACATTCTAACAAAATATATCAAATTCGTTGATGCGAAAAGGAAAGTACATCATATTTACAATAACTACAAAAGATGTTGTAACATTTCTTAAAATTTGTGTATTATTAAATGAAATTCATATTTCGTATAACTGTCACTTACATGCATTATTAGAATCTCAAGTCTTTATTGTTATGTAAAATGAGAGGAATACCAGGAAGAGACTCAAGATCTAATCATTCGTTGGATTAGAATCTCTCCTGATTCTTAAGGTTTCTAACTGTGATTTAAACAGACGTCAGTCGTATCTGTCGAGTGTAATCCACCCATAAAAGCAATCCGCGTACATCTACTTCTCGCCGCATGAAATTTACAATCAACAAATATATTCAACCGCAAGTCAGAAAAAGCAAAAGACGTAATGAAAGTGTAATAAGAAAAAGCGGACAATGTGCAAAAGAAACGTTGAAGGTTCAAGTAAAAAAGTCAAATCAAATGCTTTCAATAAGTTATTACAATTTTATCGGTCTAAAACAACACGAATCAATAATTACAAGTTATTTCATTTCATATTTTCAAACGTCGTTTATGCAACAAATTTCACGTACGTAAATTACACATCGTATCAGATTATACCTTTACATTGTATTTAATCATGTTATCGACACGTGAATTGCAGCGATGCCCTAAGGGCCCTAGAGCAATGATCTCTGCATTGTAACAATTCATCATCTTGTCACATTGGGAGGTTTAAAGCATCAAGGTGAGTTGAACCTGCGACTCCACCGCGAATACAATAGGCGATTCAAGGTTCAGTAACTACACTATGACTTTTCTCATAGTCTCGTATACACCAACGATACTTATCCTGTTCAAACTCCTACGAGCTTCGTTGTGAACGTCGCTTTACTTGACATTGCGAATAAAATTTCACTTTTCACTGGAATTAAATTGATAGCGATATCGTGTTTTGCCTATACCGTAAAAAATATATATACAAGTTTCTTTATTTTTTTACGACGCAGTACTGTTTGATTGTTTTGTTTGCTTTGAAAACATTCGATTGTGAAATAGACAATGATGGGTTTTCCCTGTTCCAGCGCTAGAATTGTGTGTTGTAATGATTTTCGTCATTGTCACAATATTGATCGAAAGGTGTGTCTGGCCCGGGTTATTCAGAGTCCTTTTTTTTGTATTGACAATTACGAAGAAGATTGCTCGTTTTGACGGAAACCACAAATGGTAATTCGTTACATAATTATTATCCAAAGCGAACTCTGTGTGCTTAGTGACCGGAGTGTCCTCAGTCAGCCACTACATAACCGGAAACGGATGCACGCTCCACGAAAGCCGGCACATAAGCCTGCCAATATACATCGCTGGCATTCTATCTTAGGCACCATAGAGCGATCTGTAACGTGCACGTAATAGGTCTCAAGCTTGTCTAATTTTAATCTGCATGTAGTTTGACAAATAAGTTATGTGTCAGGGAAATGTAAACATTTATAATAATACACAAATATAAAGTTATGTAAAGACAAATTGCCTTATATAAAACATTAATTGTGATTAAATTGTGTTGGATCATTTGGAATAAGAATATAAGATTACAGTTATTATATTATTGTTCATAATATGCAAAACGCATCAAAATTAGTTACAATTGTAGTTCGAGTTTTTTTATTTTGACTGAAAAAAGCTTTAAGTACAACTTTAGTTAAGATTGAACGTTCTTTTCTCAATAAATTAACTTAAGTTCAATTGCATAACAGTTTTATTGAAAAATTAAACGTATGCTCTTAAATCATTCATGACTTGATTTTCAAATTATTTCCGTATTATTACTGGAAAAAAATCTTAATTTCAAATTAATGTTTACATCGATTTCAAATAACGGAATCGTTATTTTTATCAATGTTTCCAACGTATCGGTACTTATGGCTATGTTAATTATTAATCGTTGTAATTTCATTAAGCGTGTATTTAATGATATCGAATAATTATCACTTCTGAATCTAAAAATAAAACAATGCAAACAAACAAATCTACCTTTTGAATGCATTTGAGTAAATGGATATAAAACGTGAATCTAATTAAAAGCACCCAAGGACCACGTGTTAATTCATCATATGAATAGCTAAAGTCTCTGGTCAGTTTAATTAAGTAACTGGTAAACCTTGCATGTAAATATTATTTTTTTAACAACACGTACAACGATTCCTGTCGTTTCGTTTATAACAAAAGTTTAGCTTACAAAGAAAAGAAATACGAATTTCATGGTCAATCTATCAAAAATTATAACGTGCGAAAATGTTGTTTAAAATAAATGCGAATTAATAGTATGTGACCGTATTTAAATTTAACTCAAATAGACAATCATTTGCTACGAAAAAAGTTATTGCCATTCTTATCCTATATTTCATCACATTTATCTGCTGATTCTGACGATAAAAAGGTGTTCGAGTTAGGTTGAAGGAAACATAATTCGTGCGCTCATAAAGACAAACACATACTAACAAATGACAAAAAAGTAGAACTAAATATTAAATAAGCTACTAAATTACATAAAATATATGATTTTATGACTTACTATAATCTGCAGAAAAAAATAAAAGAATTAAAAAAAAAAGCGTAACAAATTTAATACAAAAACTAACTGTGACAAATGAGCAATTTGAACGTCGTCGGTTGAAAACGTAAATCATTCCACTATGCACCTGTTGTTTTGCATCATTGTGGAAAGTATATTGCTTGCATTTGTCGCGCGAAACAAAAACGTGGGTGGGAAATCAATTTTACGTAGAAACGGCAGCGCAAGAAAACACTCCATCGAGATGTACGATAGGATGTTGCTCTTCTGTGTATTGCATTAGCCACGCGGTCTCCGCACTCCATAGCTATGCATATATAAACTTTGTTGCGCGCATTTTGTATCTATACTGCACATGAGCGCAAACTCCATTGCAACAGCATACTTTCTTTTGCATATTTACATTTTTCGACACATAACACGTATTGCATTTTTTGCAAAGTCCAAGACCTTGAATTCGTCAGATTCGCAAAGAAGCTCTGGTTACGATTACGATTACCATCGCGCAGACTAATTTGCATAACAACCAAATGTAATATCAACGAGATTAAAAAAATGGTAAAATTAGATTAGAGTCAGATGACCTTGCGGAGAAACGAGGATCATTTATAAAAGCAGATGATATAAATAAAAATAAAAAAAATTAAAAATAATTTAAAATTTAGAATGAAATTATTATAATATATATTTTATTTAAAATGGAAATTATATAATAATTTCTAAATTGATGTTTAAAATATTAATACAAATTAAAAGATAATATTTATTGAATAAACTTTATTATTCATTAACAAACAATGTTTTATCTCAAAAAATTGACATTGACATTGTACACTTAAGATGGCCACGCAGACCGAAATCAACAAATGTGATTAATTGACAATGAAAAGACGAAATGAATTAATCAGATGTAACAAAACAGGAAATTTAAATAAAGATGATTAAACGGAACCGATTATAAATACATTAAAGTTTCTCGTTTATTAAATTAATGATTTTAAGCAAAAATTTAATTGTAAAAATTTTTTATGATTAATGTTTAATATTTATACATTTCTTTATGATGCTATAGAAGCATTTTTATCGTTACAGATACCTATTTTATTACTTAAAGTTTATTATTAATTTATAATATATAAAATATAAAATCCACTAAAATTGTAAAATAATATATTATTAATTATAAATAATTGTAATTATTAAATGACTTTTAAAATGTATAAATAAAACTGACATTACACTGTTTCTTATAATTATTTCACTATCCGCGTTCAATTACATTAAATTCTAATTACATTTCCCACTTTCTAATTAATCAATCAGTTAAATTAAATTTGCTTAACTTAATAATACACTTTCCTAAATATCAGTCGATAGAAGCGTTATTGAGCCGTCGTGAACTATTGTCGTAGAACCGGAATCTTCTGTGCAAAAGGACCAAGGACTCTGGCATAAGTCGCAGATAATATTCATAGATATAAAGTAACCCCACGGGTTATCTGCATCACGACGAAACACAACAATACTAGAATTGTGGCGACCAGACCCGACCTACCTCGCGGCAGAATAAAATACATCCCGCGTTCGTCCTGAGCCAAAAATAAACAAAAATCGACCTACCCATGTTGACCAATTTTTTGTTGTCGTCTCTTTTTGGTTATGAATTACGAGATTTCAATCGTCGTGTTTCCATGTTCATGTGAATAATTCAATTTATTTTTTTAATTATTTTTTATTTTCGGCTCAAACTATAACTCAACTGAAGATCTACCGAACTACTAATCTTCGTGCGTGACGAATCCGAAGAAATAAATATTGTCCCCAAAAAAAGATAAAAAGAGAGTCGTGATGGAATGAATACGAGCAATTTTTTATGAGTTGGCAGAGCTCGTATAGTTGCTGGGATAGTTATATCGCGCGCGGCAAATGCAGAGACATCGACTTCAAATAGATCGTCTGAAACTGAGACCAAGTACCTTACTTGCTGGAAGCAACAGCAGTAACACTGACCTTACTTGTACATATGTTCATAGGAAATATTACGGTCTCTAACAGATTCACATTGCAATCGATAAATTTAGAAATTCAAAACTACACTGAGATAAGGAGAAAGAAATATAAGAAGAAAACAAAGAAGAAAAAATGATAAATGAATACAGACGCAAACAGATACAGAAATTTGCTAAACAAATAAGCTAAATGAAAGTTCAAGTCTACGAATGTAAAAAAGGCTCGCGTGACAGAAGTCTGACTCCATTAAGTACACTGTACTGACGTTAAAGATATATTAGTATGGTAAAACAGATAATGGACCTATTAACAGCTTCTGATTTGTGATTCTTATCTTCGAAATATCTGCTTAATTTAATGTTCCCTTCAAAGTTAAGAATTTAATGTTGCTGTTATTTTAGTATAATGCAAATCGGTAGCAGTGTCGATATTGCACTATTTTTTTCTCGAGATACAATACTTTTTCATTGAATATGATTTCGTAACTTGTAATTAACTGACATCAAAAACAATATGACTTAGCTTTGATGAGGTACTTTAGGCGTTTTAAGGATATTATTATACTAACAATATATTATGGCAATGAGTTTGTACAACTTAATTTGTTATGAAATATCATTAAAGTAGATATTGTATAATAATATCAGGAAAGCATGGTTATTATTCAATATGTAATACTTAACAGTAATATTAATTGATTTTTTACTCGTTTAATATTGTTACACTTTTTTTGGAATGTAAAACAGTGCTAAAATATATCTTGTTATATTGTTACGTTACATACTGATTAACAGGATTTATTTAAAATGCCTAATTAGTAACATGACAATCGCATATGTTAACATTTTTAGTTACATTATTGATATTCTTATTGACATTCTGAGCAAATACTCTTGTTTAATTATAAATGAAGACCAATTCAAATTAAATATCTTATTACGCAAGAAAAAGATATATACAAGAAAAGATATAAGAATATATATATGAAAACGCTGGAAATCAGGAAAAACGGATGAATCATTCAAAGATTATTTTAAACATTATGCAGATGTTTCTCGAATATAATTTTGCATACTTTATCATCATACAAAGTTTGATGTATTTTTTGTCTATAATTATGTAATAATTAAAGGTACTGTGAAATAATAGTTTGATGTAATAGCTTATAATCAAACAAGATAATACGTTAACAATTATTATCAGTAAATTATGCAAATTAAATTCTTTATCTTGAGATCTTTTAATCGATTTTTCGTATTAGCGTTCTAATAATAATTATAGTAATAGTACAAAAATTAAAAAATATAATCATAAAATGACTGTTTAAGACAAGTCTGAATACATAATAAATTAAACGTATGTAAATTTAAATTTCTCCCGAGCGAGGTAGGCCAATTTATAAACGGCAGTACATTTTGAAATATGGATTTACGCGTACTTCGGTAGCGTTTGCACATTGACGACATTTGAGAGGTTACGCTTTAATGGTGTTAGTACCGTGAGTCGGAGCATCGTTGACCCTTTGACCTTGTTGCGAACATGTTCATTCGACATATTTCACTAAGAAACGGCGTGAAAAGCCTACGCTAAGAAAGAACGACTTGTCTTCTCCCGCGCAATGATTTACGCTTTGGGTTGTTTCAACAGCCGAACGAGTAAACACGACGCGTAACTATGCATACCAACTTTCCGACTGTCTATCTTTTTACGTGTAAACATCGAACGAGATCTGAGTTGCTATAAATTCACCTTACTAACTATATTAATTCCCCCATGACCAGAAGAATAATATAGTGTTCTATTAAGTTTATTATTATTGTATTAACCTACAAAATGCATAAATGAACTTTAATGTTTATTTACAAAAATACTTTAAAACTGAAACATCACTTTATTTCTTTATTACCATATTTACTAGCATTATTTACTTTACTAAATTCATTTTATTCAAAACTTCTTACTTTTAAATTACTAATTATTCTTTATTTTTATTTCATTTGCAGAAGTTGTACAACTTCAGCGTCGTAACAGCAAATTGTCACTTCTGGAGACGACACCTTTCGAAGGAAAAAAGAATGAACACACATTTCGTCATCCAACGAGAAGACGGTCAAGTCATCGACAAGATACAACGGAGGTGTCAACGAAAAACCGCAATGAAACCACAGCAGTCAATGACTCGAAAAGCTCGATCGACATCATGAATAAAATAAAATCTTCAAGACGAAATTCGATGGAAATTATGGTCCAATCAGCGAGCGAGGCTGGCGTGCTCTCAGCTAAAGATGAATCGCCGAGAATCAGTGAGCAATCGATCAAAAATGACGCAGATAATCAAACCAGTACTACCAGTACAGTTAAGCCCTCGAATAATGTGGATTCCTCGGCAAAACAAAAATCTAATACCAAATTGAATTCAAAGCAACTTGAAATAGAACAAACTGTCAATCAAAATAATAACAATACGATTATAAATTCGAACGGTACAGGAAAGCCAAGTGATTATGAAATACGTCGTAGAAATATAGTCGCCATGTCCGAGTCACTGTATAATCACTTCAGGCCCGTTGAATCCAACATCCCAATCGAAGATCGGACGCAATTTTTGTTCTTCGGTCAGAAATTGGTACCGGAAAATCAAACTGGATCGGAGTTTATAAGTTCGTCAAACGACTTCAGTGCTTCAGGTTCTAAACGACGATATACAATAAAAAGGTTTAATTCAACTACACCGGTGCCGTCGTTTAAATTGCGGAACGTAACGAACGAAGGAGGGAATTACGCTGAGCATCAAGTTACAGAAAAGAACAAAGCAAAGGCTATGAAAAATGCACTAAGAGTTGTAGGAAGTAATTCGTATTATCGAAAGAATGCCTTCACTCCCTCCGACACAACAATCGTAACAAATATCATACAAAATAGCGGACGTCAACATTCGATTGACAATGAAACAAAGTCGGGCAAAAAGATGGACATGAAAATGGAGGCAAGAGTTAACAAACAAATGAATCAAAATGTCACGGATCAGAAGAACGTTAATACCGCGGAGATATCAACGACTTCCACTCAACGAACGACGAAAAATCAGCTGACTTCGGTTGAAAGTAATGCAACGTCAAATGGTAGTAGCATCCTCGTGGATAATCGCAAGCCCTTTATTTGGCGTAACAACGTAAGTCGTGGAAAAAAGAACGAAGTTGGTCGTAACGTGACCGTGGAAAAGGCAGCGGATGTAAAAACTATTAATAGAGCAAACATAAACGGCAGTAAATCCTCGGGTTCCAACAAGATATCATCTACAGTTAAATTATCCACATCCGACAACAGCTCGACGTCGACGACGCAAAGTGCGAAACTAAATGAATTCAAGGTCACCGGGGATTCCGTTGTGCGTGCAACGTACAACAATTCTATGGACGAGAAATCCAAAGCTAAAGAAGAAGTAAGTAATGTAAAAAGAAATCATACTACAGTGGAAGAAACAACAGATCAATTAGTTGAAAAAATGGCAACAACTGCGAAAAGTAAAGAAGATGAAAAAAAGAGTGACAACAATGATAATGCGAATATTGTGCGGCAGACAATCACATCCGGCGGTTCTTTGAGTGGCAGCGCGGTACGAACACCTGTCGCACCTGGTGCGCAACAACACGTGTATACGTACACGATAACTAACGTGACGAGACTATTGCGTAACTACACCGGACCTGGGTTAAGTAGCGAGGACCCAAGTGGCCGTGCAATCGCGATGTCCAACGGAATAAGCGAAATAAAGAAAAGCGGTCCGCTTCTTCTCCGTCTTCTTCTGCTTCTTCCTACTCCACGTACTCGTATAGAAGAAGCGGGTCGTTCGCGCTCTGAACTCAGTGCCGGTACGACCGTTGAGGAAATAACAACTCAAGTGGAACCCGCGCAAACGCTGGTGGGAGAACAGCGCACGGGAAAGGAATCGACAGCCGCGTCGTTGCAGCTCTATCGGGCGCCAGCAGAGATAGTCGTAGCTGCGCCGACGAGCGTAAACACGAGTACGAACGGTTTAACTGCAACGACCGCTGCCACCGTGAGGTGGGCCAATAATACCCATGCCGCGACAACCACACAGAGACCAGTCAGACCGGTGGACCGCGAGCGACAGTTGCACATTTGGAAGACAAATGATCCATTGAATCAATTGTCAAAACTTAGACGTCAAAGGACGAATCAGACGTCGACGTCAGTGACATTCAACGAAGCGGTTAAAAGCACCAGTCCGATGGCCATCCAAGCGGAAATCATAAGAGACGGATCGATGGAATCAACAACACCGGTGAGACCACGCAGCCCGGTTAAGGAGGTCGACGATGACTCGGACCGGCAAAAAGGAGAGCAAGAAAAAGTGACGGCCCGGCCTACTTTGGTTTCCGAACAACCGGACGCTGAGGTCAGTGGGTCGAGTCTGGCGCCTGCGGATGTTTTGGTCGAGTCGTTAGATGATTTTGTGCCCGCGACAACAACTGGTGAACCCGACGTGACTAGTGATAGTGACAACGGTATCACCATTGGGCTCATACCCAATGATCCATCCAAACCTCAAAGCGAGGACATGGATAATCAAATTGTGAAAACCGCTAGTACAACTACTACCTCGACTGTACCCAGTGTTGCTAAATCCTACAGAAACTTTGCGGCGACTAATGGTGCACCAAAATACTCCCAAACCAGTACAGAAGCCAGTAATCAACCGGAAACTGAGACCCAAAAGACTTATGTAGACTTGTCGGAAATTCAAAAGAAATATAGATCTAGACCAACCGCGAAGCCAGCGATAACATCAACATTGACTCCGGTAGACAAGTTACCGAGTGCGAATGTGCAGCCGGAAGATGAATCGGTCGCGCGGAACCTGCCCAAGGATAAGGACGATGTGTTGCCGATTATGCATCTGTATAATACATCAACTATTTTTAACGACACAAATATCATGGGCTCGCGATCTCGTATTGAAGCAGTCCTTAGGTCCAAAGAACTTTCCAATTTTCGGCTACAAAAAGATCAGCCCAAGGAACCGGAAGAGGCCGTCACAACTGACGGCAATGACCTGGTCAACAATGCAAAACCCGAGACCAGATCCAGAAACAATGCCGCACGAAAGCGACTTCCTGATTCAGACGACGCCGACGTGCTCAAGGCCGATAATCATCGCGATACCACAACCAACAAATTTTACAACACCAGCGCGGAGACCAAGCCTCGACATAGGCCTACGGCTTATCATCGCTCCACCATTCCCGAGTACTCTACCGCGGATTATTATCCGATGGAATTGAATCAATCGTTTGTTGAGCAAAGTCTTTTTGCACTTGGCCCCCGTGACTCCAGGAACTTTAGTGATGTTATATTCAAACGACACGACGGCGATGCCATCGCCACGCAGGAAACCGTCGCTGTTGTTAGTTACATCCTGGCCACGCTCGTAGTTTTCCCTATCGCCGTTGGCGTTGGACTGATCTTAAGAAGACTGATCATTAGGAATCGTAAGGTAAGACAACACAGTATATTATTTCGATTCCCTGCTAATCTTACTGCAACCGCATACTAGCTTCATAATCAAAGTAGTTTTGGTAAGCAAAATTAAAGTACCATGAAATGCACGAATCTGCAAAATTAACCTGCGGCTTTGCACAATTTTATTTCATTTTTTCTTTTTAATATGATATATTTGAATCTCAAATTGTTGTGGTGCTGGGTGTAGTTTTGAGTTTTTAAATTAGAAAATCTGTATTCGATTGCTACAGAGAATTGATTGAATGATCGTTACTCCCATTTTAAGTTATAGGTGTTATTGATTTAAGTTGAGAAATATGGATGAGAGAAATTTCTAAGTTCGCGACGATTACGTGAAGGAAAATTTAAAATTGTGAAATTGCCATTCTTAGTTTTTGAGAAGCTCTTTTTATATAATTATTTATTAGAGGAATTTATTAAATGTAAATTATATTATAAATGTTAATTTATAATTTAATATTATAAGATATAATATTTTAATATTTTAAGTATGTTTTTGCGTCAATGCAAAAAATTCATCTTTTATTGTTAATTGAAATATTGTTTTTTTTAAAGATCATTTTATATTGCCAAATATGAAATAGAAATTTCAAAGTGCATTTAAGCCGCAAAGATAATTAAAATCTGATATACAGTTCACATGATAGGGAAAAATGGCAATAATTTTTTAACAGCTCTTATTTTAACAGCTCTTGTAATCAACAAGTTATTTCATTCTGAACGAATAAAAGGTTATTTTTCTCTTGCGTAATTAATAGTCGACGTAAAATACAATATTTAATTTGTCCGTTGTAGTAAAAACTGTTAGAAAAAGTTTTTTTTTCATCTTTGAATAAGTTGTCACATTTAACGGTTTTTCTAATTTAAACATTTTTTATCAAATTGCATTGTGTAATTTAACGAAGACCAAATATATTGCCAAACATCATGTAAAATTTTAAAGAGAAATGAATCACACTGATATTTTAATTCTACAAATGATTCATAATTATTTCTTGTTAAATATTGATGTCTTATATTTTAACAATAAAATAAATAAACGTTATTTTGATTAATTAAAGTGGATACAGGTGGACATGTAATATAATTTTTTAATAGTAAAAAAATAAACACTTTTTTAAACGAAGATGACAAATATGTACAGAATGTTATTAGATGAGTGAAATTAGACATAATAAGTGATATTTGAAGTAATCTTCCTTTAAATCTAAAATACACAGTAATTGAAAATCAGTCGTAAACTAATGTACATTGGTATATTTTAAATTATATAACTCAGTAATTATTCTTAATTGTTATAATTACATGTAAGATATACATTATACCATAACCATTTATAAAACTCTAATTTACATAACTATATTATATTATTTTTCTTCGGAATGTTGAATTAAAATAACTATATATGTATATATGTCTAAATAATTTTTAATTACAATAATTTGTCGATAGAAATAAATTATATTTTCACAGATGCACTTTAATTCTGCTTTCATCATCAAGTTTTACTTTCTGTATATGTAATCTGAAAACAATATGTAACGGTAATTCAATACTTTCAGTAAATATTTAAACGGCAGCATTTCAAGGAACAATGCGAACGCTTAAATGGACTTCCTTATGATTACAAATTGATTTCATATGAACAGTTTTTTATTAAAGCATGCAAATTAACTTAAAATCGATTTATCACCAATCGTATTAATCAATTGATTATTTTACATTATGAAAATTTTCTAGATACATTTCTTCATTTTTATTTTCACTTTTGACTTATGATGCTGAATGACATAATGTTTTTTTCTATATATATATAAGTACTTTGTGACATATATTAAAAAAAATGAATACTAAAAAATAGAGATAATTTTTATATATGACTTTAAAATGTAATATATTGTATAATATAGTCGAATACATTAACAAACAGCGACTAAGAACATTTTAGAAAAAACGTGAAATTATAATTAATTGTTGCTGATAAATTGTATACAATTATCATACAAAATATGTTTTATGATTTTATTAAGATCATTTATAATATATTTCTGCAATATAATAATTATCCATTATTAAATTATGTAATAATAATATAAAATGATAATAATAATAATAATGATAATAAGAATAACAATAATAATAATAATAATAAAAATAATAATAACAATAATAATAATTATTATTATTATGGAACATCTTCAGAACATTGTGTAATTTTAAATTTTCATTCAAATGGACATTTTAAATTTGTAACACTTTCGAGTAAACTGATGAACATGTGTGTAGTTTTCAGCAAAAAAAATTAGAAAACGACATTATGTTAATAATACACATGAGATCTTTCCTCGATTAAATAATAATTCCCGTGGACCCTTATGACTTGTCGTTGAATCAGCGTCACGTACGTTGAAACGTAATTTCATCATGTCCAGATCTTATCTAAAATGTGATTGAAATTTTAAAATGAAATAATAAACAAACAAGTTACATTTAAATGCAGTAGCATCGTCACTCGAAATGTGCATAAAAATTTGCATGTTGGACGAAACACAAATTTCTCTCCTAAAAAAATTAACGATTTCTCCTTTTACTTTCAGTAATACATCACACTTTGACGATTCAATTTTTGTTGACATGTTTTTGTCATTTACAGTCTTTACAAAATATTTGCAAATATGTTTTGATTTATTCTAATTCATGCACGACTTCAATAATAAACAAAAAAAAATTAAAATATAATTTAAACAGACGAGCCTCATTAACATTCTTCTGACTATGAAATTACTAATTTGACGCTGCAAAATAATTGATGATCTTAGCAATGTAGGCGACGAAATTTTGTTCCTCTACGAAGCATATCTTCGTAATTTACTTTTGCATTATATAGACAATGGGATTCAAAAAATTAATTAATGTTTTTTTTAATTCTGTAAGATGATATGTGAACACATTTTAAATACACTTTTTTATTAAAACAAAAAGTAGTTGTTGAATGTAATAAATGCGTAATCGAAAACAATTTTTTGTACTTAAATTCTATAATTAACCAAATTTAAAAGATTAACGCGCAAATAATGAATAATTTGGAGACCATCTGATTTCAAATTTTTTACGAACGAACAAAATTAAATTTGCTCGTAAAAATCATGGTTTAATTGAATCATATTTTGCAGGTACTAGAAGAGTCAGACACATCGTCGGAAATAAGCTGTAAAAAAGATGCCCTAAATTTGGAAAATGGTGATTTTAAAACATCTATAGAAAATGCTATAACGAAACTACCAAGGATACAACATCTAGTAAGTTTTGTGAGTTTTGTTAATTTTGTGCTAGAACATACAAAGAGACAAATCTCATTAATTTGCTTGCTTATAAAACAGAAATTTTATTATTTTGTTTGAATTAACTAATAATTTAAATAAAAGATCAAAAACAAATTCGATCAATCAAAATAACAAGTAGCAAATTTTGAAATAAATTAAATAAACACAGAGTAATTAAACTTTATTTAATAAAAAAAAAAGTTAACATTTTTTAAAGAAAGCATCGCGGCTGAACATCAAGTGAACGTTTAGTGAATATAATATTACACTCAAAAAATTGATATCACGTCCATTATCGCATTCAGTGATACACACCGTGCCAAGCACGTTCGACTTACGTCAAATAAAAGTTGGCATCATTTTAATCATGACTGAGCGTGAAATATCATTTACTATCTTGCTCCAAGCAATATTGCGTAGAACATAAAAACGCGATTAGTCTTGTATGCATTATTCATGCCTGCGGTTAATTATTTATCAACGACAAAAAGCAAGAAAATTGTTATTTTAATGACCGTCACTCCGGATTAGACAGGAGAGTATCCGGGTTTTTACGCAAAGCCAATTAACATGTTAAAAACCCGATTTTCATTGCTCAAACTTTGTCTATACAGTGTCACGAAACAGAGAAGCTGCCACCACCTCCATCGGACAAGTCAAGATGGGAGTTTCCGCGGGACAAATTAAGGCTGCAAACGGTCTTGGGCGAGGGAAATTTCGGCCAAGTAAGATATAAACTCTTAAACTGTACGCTCGGTTCGGGTCAAAAACCTTTGGGTCCAGTGAAAGTGCACTGGCAAAGGTTTTGGCAGTGGTAACATTTTCATTCGAACTTCTCCATTCAGACCACATAAATCATCATTACACAAAATAAAAAGGAAAGAAATTTTTAAAACAATTTTTGACGTTTATTTGCGGTTGCAGAAAAGCAATATGAATGATTAAAGAGTAGCTTCTGACTTTCTTAATGGAAGTCGTAACTTTCTATATCAAGATGTTTATTAAATATAGTGTGTGGATTGAGAAGGGAGTTGGAAATGAAGCAATGCCTTTATTGTAGTTTAATTGGAACAGTAACAGAAGGAGAGTGTGCAAATGAATGTTTTGTGGTCTTTGTCAGGTTTGGAAAGCGGAAGCCGATGATTTAACGGGCCATCAGGGCACAACGCGATTAGTGGCCGTAAAAACTGTGAAGGAAGGCGCTTCTGATAGAGAGAAAGAGGATTTGGTTCGAGAGCTCGAAATTATGCAACGAGTCGGCAGTCATCCGAACGTTGTGACGCTTCTTGGTTGTTGCACGGAAGAAGGTACATCATTGCTATTTTCTCGTTCTATTTTTATTTGCGGCTAAAAGATGATAAATACAATAAATTGAAATACATTGGACATTAAATCGAATCCATCAGAGTTGAATTTCCGTTTTACGACACGAAATTATTTACAATGTTAAAACTTGATAATTTGCGATTTCCAAGTTTTTATTATTTCTTGTTTAATGTTCACGTGCGAATTTCAAATTGCGTATTTACAAAATAATTCATTTGGTAGCAATCAATATGAGTCATGATGAGAATTTTGTGGTCGATAACATCTTCATTTATCAGCGTTTTTTTTTTTCTTTTTTAATTCTAAGACCTTGATAATCAAAACACGACAAAGACGAATGTCTTTTCTGCTGGAACGATGCGCGGAAGTTGATTAAAGGTGTGCAGTAGTCATTAAGTAATTAACGTTTCGAAGAATCAGCTGATAAAAATCATTTGCATGGTTAAAAGCTGAAAATCAATGATTTTTAACCTTACTTCTAATGAATGATTAGAGTCTACAAGTTGCCTTTGATTTTCGATTTTTTTCATTTTTCTCTTATTTTTTTCGATAATATACGTAGAATATTGAAATTCACAAGAATTTCCTTGTATACCATCATCATTTAAAAAATTGTTTAAAAACTAGTTTCGAGGATATAATGGCATCACGTGTTCTGAATAGGAGTTGAATCTAATTGCTTTAATTGCAACGTAAGTTGATGAAGCAAGGTTATCTCACGAAGTTTTCCATTTGTTAAAAAAATATCGAAATAATAGGGTTACTACGGTCGAACGATAAAATTTTATCAGGATTCACCGAGATTTTACGGGCAATTACTTTGCTATTACACTTTTCGGTATTCAACTGTTTATTTCGTGCCATTTCGATATTCTTTCAGATGCATGCAGACAAATAATGAAATTAATTGCAAGTAGCATTAATATAATAAAGATTAAATTGTGATATACAAACAATTAAAAAGGTAACTTCCATTTTGGTGCATCAAAGAAACACATATTATTAGTAATTATTTCGAGCATAGCAGTATAACTAAAAGATTCCGTACCATAACTTTTTTTGCTTTACATTGAATCGCGGTTTTCTTATCGAGTCTTTATGCCTCGTTAATTTTTTAAACTACACTTACAAATGTTAATAAAGCTATCAATGAAATCAACTATAGTCTTTACTCTGCATATTATCATTCAATATTGTATACAAATTAACCTTACCTGGTATTATTACCTATGTTAATGTAAATTATCATGTAAAGAGAGTTACTATGAGAAAACAATTACCATGTTAACCGATTATTACACATCTCCATTCAAAACAATTATTATTATATTTATAATATATGCAAGTAGCATTGAAGCAACTTTTGCATACATTAATTAAGTTGCAACGTTATCATTTCGTGCTATTCGTCATCATTTTTTGTCATATCGATTAAGATACGATTAAGTCTAATAAAAAGTTGCTTCTATATCTACAAAAAATATCAAAAATTCAATAAAGTATCTTTTATATATATACATATATATACAATATTTCTCAAATGCGTTTTACGAAGCATGGAAAAGTGTAAGCAAACACACTCGAGTGATTCCTGCTGGCTTAATAGGCGTATTGTGTTGAGAACATCCGTATGAAAATGTATTCACACACCTTGATGCGCACCGCGATATATGTTAAAGTAAGAAGAAGACGCATAAGTGTGCGGTCTTTTCTGGTCTGTGCGTTTTTTTTTTTTCTTTTTTATTTTTTATTTCGTATTTCCCTACTTGGCGGCGTTCGCGAATTCCAGAGGCAGATCGTCTTTCAAGTTTTGATGTCTCTACTGTTGAACATCCATAAATTCATTGCCTCGGACGGAATCGCAAGGGAAAACAAGTGAACAAAACGTCGCGCTTCATCACGAACAAAGGGATCATCGAGACGTTTCTTTCGCCTGCCGCAAAATACACGCAGGAATGACAACGACACAATTATATGCCGCTGGACTTTATTCACGTCAAAGTTGAAGTCAACTTTGTGTTGTCGACCGATTCAATGAAAACATTAATCTTTGCTGTTATAGAAGCGACAAAAATCGCGGGTATTTTTCGTGTAAAAATCTTGTACTGAATGAATCGTATTTCTTTTTATAATTGCACCTCATTCATTCTTATGCCTTGCAAAAGATTTGGCAAAAAGCATTATTTCATAAAAATGTATACATTTTATGGAAATAATTGATATTAAGCCATTTATTCTCAGTAACTTAATTCTTGATTTGAAACTTGGTATTAAAAGTTGCAGTCTGCATTGACACAGCGGATTTGCACGTGTTTCTTGTATACTTTATTTCGTTGCTTTTTCTCTGGTCCTGCAACGAAAAGGTACAACGTAAAGTCGAAAAACGACACGAAGATATATATACTGCGCAAAGGTTTTAAGGTTCAAGGTTAATTCTTTCTTAGGCCCGGAGCCATTCAATTTTTTTTCTGTTATTTTCGTCCCTTAAGTTTTCAAAGCTCCAGAAATATGCAAGATTGTTTCGCAGAATTTCTTTAATAGTTTTTCGCAAAAACATTGTAAAACAAAATGACATATGTTTTAAATTAAAAAAATTATCTAACAAATAGCCAAGAATTTGCATATAGACGTCGGAAGTTTTTTGTAAACGACGTATGAACAAAGTTCAAAAAAATGTTGCGTGTCAAATAGCAGACACAAAAATTATACTTCATGAAGATAAGAGATATTAATTTACGTAATTCAAGTATAATGAAATTATTTTCCTTCTGTAGAAAAATGAGGAATAAACATATTTTTTAATGCTTTAGTATTCTTATAAATAGTTTCTATTCTGACACTTCAAATGAAAATTTTTTTGTGATAATTATTCATTTGTTATCGCAATAATAGATTGTCTAAAAATAACAAAAATATAAATATTGCTGAATAGAAAAAGAGTTAAACAATTTTTACATTTTACAGTAATAAAATTTGGAATTAAATTTATGTAACCAATGTAACAATATAATTAACATATCGAAAACTATAAGTTATACTCATTGACGATCATCATACGATGATTATGCAACTGATAATTTGAACGAATTAGAAACTCAACAATAAACTTGTTTAAATATAATCTAGCATTTCGATGAAAAAGCAATCAAAAGTACAATTAAAAAACTACGATCGTTATAAATCAAATCACTTGCAATTTAACACTGAATTGCAATAAAATCAACGCAGTTATTTTCATTTTTACATTTATGTTATCATGAATTATTTTTATGTACTTGAATGATTTCCTGTAGATTCCAAAATGAATTAATTACGCCAAGCTATACCGAGAAATTCATAAAACCAAATGAAAGCGTTCAATGAATTTCTCTTCTTTTCCAAACATCTAAAAAGTTCTTTCAAAACCTGATTATTTTCGATAAAATCTTGTTCGGAATGTCTGTCCAGTTCCTGATCAGATTCCGATCAGCTTATCTGCTCTTCAAATTTGAATCAGGTTCTAATCAACTTTCCTTGTCAGAACCTGATCATGCTATGTACCATATACGTCGCCTGATTTGCATACCCTATCAGCAAACAGGTATCATTATTTTAAACCAAACAAACTACGACACAATGTATAATCATCAGATTATCATATTCTCATTGCGAGAAACAGTTAAATATGTTATTAAAATTAATTATATTCATAGTACCCTATTAAAAAAGCACTCAATTCTTAATCTTACAATTTAAAATAATATTCAAAAATTTAAACTTGCGTTTATTCCATCTTTATTTATTCATCTCTCTCACTTAATAATTTGAATGTTTAAAATAACACTCAACGTTTTTTATTACAATAAAAACACGTGTTCCGTAAATAAGACGCGTTTGTTGACTTAAACATTTTTCCTTCGTTTACTTTGAATCGCCTTGAACCTTTAAAGTATTACATTCATCTCAACAGTGCGAAAAAAGAGAGAAGAAACAAACATGCAAAATAGCACGATTTCATTCATGATTTTCGCTGATCCCGATACTGAATGCTCAATATTTATCCGCACAAAAACAAGGTCACTCTTAATGTTTGGTTTCACGAACAAAATTAATCATTTGTTTGTTGAATAAAGCGAGCTCGAGTTACAACGAGCACTTCGCCTTAATATTTCCATAATAATCGCGCCACCGAAAAGATAGTGGCATTCTACATCTTGATTCACCGCAGTTATCGTTTTGGAACACTTTTCATGCCTAACAACGACGATCCAATCACACATCATAAATAATTTAAAACCAGTTGCTAATATGAATTACCATTACTTTGTTAAAATGTGTAATACAGAACGACTGAGACATATTTTGCGATAGACGATAAGCCCTCTCGGGAGCTTCATTTCTATACGAGCGCATGTTCTGCCGTGTTGATACAAACGTACAATTCGCATAGTATCACGATAAGCAGGTGACCGCGATATATACAGCCTTGGACGCACAACCATAGACGTAGCTTTGCCATTGTCTTGCCGTACACCGTTTTCACATTTATAAATACATGTAAATATAATAATTGAGGACTGACGTGTGAATCATTTTCTGCACGACTTTTCCGCGAATCAGTCGACAGGAAAACGCATCGGAAAACGATCGTAACCGAGAATAAAATTGCGATTGTTTATTGTATAAAGCGGAGTCGTAAATTAAGAATTATTAATACATTCAATGTTGGGGAGTGTTTATGCATGACTTCCATGAGAATACGATAAGACGATTGGTGCAAAAGTTGTTGATGCAATCAATACGGCTCCACTCGTTACAATAATACGTTGCACTTATGATTTCAGGGAATAAACTTATAAAATATTACGTATATTTAATATTCTTGTATATACTTATGTAATAATTATAGATATTAACTTCAGCAATTGAAAAATCATTAGTTAATAGTAACTCTTGCATATTGAAGTATGCTATCTTAGGTATACATTTGCTTAACTTTTAATATAAAAGCGAAACTTTTATTATCATTCGTTTATTATTTGTATAAGTTAAAACTAAGGTTCTTAGTTCAAAATATTAATAACTACAATTTTCATTTCAGAGCCTCACTATTTAATATTGGAATACGTGATGTATGGCAAGTTGCTCACGTATTTAAGAGATCACCGTACGAGGCAAGACTTCTACAATTTTAGTGAGGATTCAGCCGCACTCACGTCACGAGACCTTACGGTTTTTGGATATTGCGTTGCTAGAGGCATGGAATATCTCGTTTCAAAAAAGGTATTGCAATTTATGACATTATTTGACTTCCATTACGTGAGATAAGCGCGTAAAATGTACATGAATTTATTTCATTTGATAATAAAGTATATTTCCGCAGTATAAAGATGTTTTTACATTTCATTGAATTGTAAAAGAATGAATATATTAAATGAACCAACATAATGACGCGAATATTTTATTTAAATGATTTACTTTAAATTACTAATTGTGTTTTCGTAACACGTACATAGAAAGTGGCACTTTACAGCACAGTTTTCTATGTGGTAAGTAGCTAATTGCAACGCTGTACCGTAATGAGCGCAGACCCTGTTGTAATGAGTCATTATGTAAGGATGACTTCTCATTACAACACGCTCCGTGCCCATCACAGTACAGTGCTGCTGCATTTAGCTATTCACCGGCTCATCTCACAAAAACTGTGCTGTAAAGTACCACTTCGTCGGTATTTCTTACAAAAAAGACTGTACGTCACATGTGCAAAATTAACTGTAGCGACTAGTGTGATTTACGGCAGTTGGCTTTACACTTCTTACACTCGTCTGTAATAATCAACTTTTCGCACAATATGCGTAAATATCTAATTTCTCATGTGATTATTTATTATATATTTTTTCATTTAATAATATCGACAGTAATTTGAGTTGGGCTTTTTACAAACAAAATATACTTATTTTTAAGTTTAAAAATAAAATAGTTATAAAAGAAAGTAATTAATGTACACAAAGTAATTGCAAAATGAGAAACAAAAAAGTTGTAAAATAAAAAATAAAGTACATTATAATTTATGACATTTTTTGATACATTTTCTCGGATTTTAGTTAAGTAATTTTATCACCGATTAACGGCTTTAATGATATTTTGCAGATAATTCATCGCGATTTGGCAGCAAGAAATGTTTTGGTAGATCATAACAAGCTGTGCAAAATCGCTGACTTTGGAATGTCAAGATTTGCCAACGAGGATGGTGAAGTAATAGAGACTAGACACGGAAGAAATGCTTTACCAATTAGATGGATGGCGCCGGAATCCTTAATTTATTCTCTCTTCACAACAAAAACTGACGTTTGGAGTTTTGGAATTTTAATGTGGGAAATTGTAACACTTGGTAAGATACATGCTTTATTTGCAAAATATTTACATTTTTATTTTAACTCTGCCATTCATAAATGTATTTTTAACTAATTTTATTTGTCATCATCATAATTATGAGCATATACTTAAGTTGTAACATTATATTATTAAAATTATAAATGTATAGCCAAATAAGATTTAAATCAAAAATGATAAACTCGATCTGATCAGTGTTAATGAACTTTTTAATTTTGCTAGGTTCTACTCCATACCCAGACATGACGGCTAGGGATGTCATGAGGAATGTTCAAAACGGTTACAGGCTCGAAAGACCATCTCACTGTAGAAATGAACTCTTTAGGGTAATTTCGCGATGTTGGCACGCGGATCCTAACAGGAGGCCAGAATTTTCTGTAATCAGACGAGATCTTGCTCAACTTTTGGAGGATAACATGAATGGACAGTATGTCGATCTAGAAAGCTTTGCTTCCGAATGTATCGACTAATAAATAAATAAGTAATAACAAAACAAAAAAAAAAGAAAAAAAAACATTGTAAAGTCGTTTACACGTGAAGTTCATCATTTGCTATAAGTCAAAATATATTTTTCTTGTAACATGTAGCAATAACCATAGTTATGGATTATATTGTTTATACAATTTACAAATATTTCGTTTTTAAGTATCATATCGTCAATTTGATTATTTTTGATACAATTGTAAAGATATTTTTGACTGTGCTTTATCGGCACTTTTTGTGTTTTATATAGAAATTAACTTTTACAAAGTCCGTCCTGATTTTATACGTAGATTGTTTTTATGAATAAAGTTTGCCAAATTTTGTACATAATATATTTCTGTAGATTACAATTTTACTTGAGCAAATTGAAGAAACAAGTCAAATTATAAATCTGGTCATTTTTATCTACACAGCATTTACAGTTAGCACGTAGAAATGATTGCACATCGATTATTATTTGTATGAAATAAAAATCATAAATTATTTTTTGCGTCGAAATTATTTTACTACAATTATTTATAAATATTTTATAAATGAAACAAATTATTTTGATGACTTGACGGAAGTTTCGTATAACACATTAAAATGAGTGAATGCCTTTTTCTGCGAATTTGTATATAAATAAGAGTGTGCGAATTGTTTAACATGAATGCCATTTGATACTTTATAATTATTGTGATGTTCGATTAGCGGATTGTATTACCAATTCGACTATAAGCAACAAAATTTAGTTGTATAATTATATGGTATAAATTTGTTCAAAAAAAACATATTAATCTTATTGAGATTAATATGTTTTTTTTATATTTCAGTTATTGTGCTTTTCGAATTCGGTCATCCATTGTTAATATGATTGTTAATATATCAAAACAGTTGTATTTACTTACAAAATCTATGTCAACTCGTAAGCTATTTATTGTATATATTCATACTTAAATTTAATGACAACAATTCAGTTTCATTGGCAGTGATAAGATAAAAGATGTGATCTTGACTTATAGTTATAACTAACTGAAAAACATTTTGACTAATAAAAACATTATTGTTTTTATTTTCTTCTATCGTGATATTTGTGTAAATGTACAAAAAAATAATCTTTCGAATTTAATTATAATAATCTTAACACTGTCAAATTATTTTTATATACAAATTATTATTAATATTTCATGTATATTATTCACATTGTTAAATAAATTATTATTTATAAAATCTTAAACTCAGTTTTTGTTTATTTTAGAAATACAATAATATTATTTTATTTTCTTATTTTCAGAAATTAATAAAAAATTTAATGAATTCAGATCAACTTATTTCTAATATATCATTATATTAACACAATTTAAATGTTTTTAGAAATACTTATTATAAAAAGTATTTGAGTCGAAACAACTAATCCGCAAACCCTCATAAATAAGAGTAAGATCTTATACTTATTCTATATTAAAACATATTATACATTCTTATTTAGGTTAATAGTTTTTAAAAAATAATCTTTTTAATAGTATTATAAAACGTCTGTAAGTAGGAAGAGAAATGAGAAAGTAAAATAAAAAATAATACATAGCAAAATAATATTATTGAATGAAGAGAAGTAAGAAAAATAGAGTTGAGAAAAAAACAAGAAGTGCGAAGTCACATATACATGTGAAGCGTTAATATTATTCCTACCAAGAAGGGAAAACATTAATGCTTCGATGAGAAAGTGTGCTCAATTATATATCGTGAGCCTAGACCTAGATAAAGACTGATTCAGCTACGAAGTGTAAGTGAAAATAAAATTGTAATATAAATAACCAACACCAAGAAAGGATAACACAAAATTATAACAAGAACATATACTTATAACATTAATATATGTTTTTTAATAGTTGCATTCAAAGAAATATTTTTTAAACATATTTTTTAGTTTTAAATTCATTTATTTTTAATAATTAACATTAATCTATATTTAGACATGTTTTTCATAGTATACTGAAATGATTAGAAACCAGTTAGATAAACAATTATGATATATTTTCGATAGTTTTATGAATATTAAACAACTCAAGATCCGGATGTTGTTTTAATTTCAATTTCACTCTCATATCAATTACACATTTATTATAAATATTTTTAAACAAAAATTAATGATTTTAATAGATAAAATAAAAAATGTAAAATGTAAATGAAATAATGTACTTTCATAAATCAACATTAATGTTTTTATAAATTTCATTATACATGCAGTATGACGCAATTCTCTAAATTTCTGTATAATACGAAAATTGTATTTTATCAACATAAACGAGTAATATATTATTTCCATCATAATTAATAATAACATGAAGTAAAACACTAAAATATTTATTGAAATAAATTTACATTCAAATTAATATTTGTTATAATGTTTACATGAAAAAATAGAAAGCGAACAGTTTTGTTTTATCCAATAATAATAAATGTGCATAACATTTTAAGTAATAAAATTGCATTAATTGATTGCGATACATTTATTAAACATTTTTTGCTTTTATAACAGTCTAAAAAATAAATAAGTAAATATACATAGAATTCTATTTTCACTTTAATTGCAAAAACGAAATTTGAAACAGAAAATATCAATATACGATATTTTTATTTAAAAATTGTGATTCATAAAAGTGGTTTCACTATAGAATAAATTTGAAATGATTTGTAAAATGCAATCATTTTCTCATATATTCAATCCATCAATTAATGATTTCCAGCTGTATAATTTGCAATTTACATTTTCAGATTGTACGATATTTTTGTTTCTCCATATATTGCATACGATTTAACTACATTAATTTTTACAAATCCTTGATTATTTCAGATACCTAATTGCATTAATGATTACCAATTATTTTAAGCTTTCAAAATTTCATGAACAGACTGATCTGATTTATGTGTTAATAATTGTAAGAAAGCAATAATAACTCTTACTATTGTTTCTGCATTTATATATCAATCATTACATTTACCTACTTTTTAACGTTCTACTTCATATAAGCGTATAATTAATAAATGGCATGTACATTTTTTAATACCTGCAAATTTCTTTTTTAAAACTGAAATACTTTGCTTTGTAATGTAATTTAGAAGGAAGTGAAACACGAAATACGTTTTGTATACTTATTTAACATAGTTAGTTAGAAATGTCAATGAAATAATGTAGAACGTTAACGGATGCTGTCCGCTTTCCGTATAACGAAGAAGAAGAAGCAGAAGAAGCTATATTTTAAAAGAGAGTAGAGTTGCGTGGCTACACGGTGAGTGACCAACTTTTCTCCCTCTTTCAACCGTCACTTCCTTCTTTTCGACTGCTTTTCGACAAAGACATCTCATCGTCACTCTTCCCCCCCTTCGTGCCATTTTCTTCGCCTTCGATGGTCAAGTTTATGGTTCCACGAACATACCCAACACCCAGTTTCTCGGTCACGGTTATATCAATGCAAGAACAAATCAGCACATGCGACAATCTATATATATTCTTATTTCCAATTGTGTTAGCGGTCATACTATCTTGAAATAAATACAATTCCAGAGCACGTGCCTTTATTAAATAATAAAAAATATACTTTTAACTTAATGCAAAAATTAAACAAAAAAACATATTGTGTATTATTTTAGTTTTATAATTAAAAAAATGTATGTAATATATTCTTTTAATTTAGTTGTACATTTACAAAGTGTAATTATACAAATTATAGCACATAATATTTTTTATAACAAATAAATTACCGCCTCAATTACTTTAGAATATCATGCTTTATGTTAAGCTATTCAATTAATTTATCATATAATAGAGATAATTGCAAAGAATTTATTTAAATTATAAACAATTAGCTGCAATTATTGTACGCTATAAAATCTATTTTTGTCTGTATTACAAGAGACTGAACGGAAGTATTTCGATCAAAAAGATTAACTGTATCATAAAATGTATAAAAGGAAACCAATTATTTGCAGTAATAATTTTACTTATTTTTCTGCCACGGTAAATGTAATCAAATTTAATTAAAAAGACGATGAGATTAAACTGAATACAGATGACAGTAAAACAACTGCGTTAAATTACATTCATTACATTGTTCATAATTCTGTTTAACGATAATTAGATTTTAGAAAATGTAGTTAATTATCTCGATGATTTTAGTGACAATATGTTTTACCAATTCTTAGTCATATGAAAATGGTAGTAATATTCTTATGTTCATTTTAATGGAATTCCAAATTATCAAATAAAACTACACCAAAAAATGGTACAAAAATAACATCGATATTCACTATTCGCTATTATTAAATCAATTTTCTTTACATGTATAAACGTTCATAATATCGATGTCAAGCACCTATAGCATATAATTTCGCCAATATGCGTGTCTAAAGTGTGTACGTGATATTGTAAAACGAATATCTTCGCTTAAAATACACAATTTGCCGATCATTTCAAAGTCTATCTTCGTCTATTTGATCACTATTTATTACGTTATTGTGGATATTTAATTTTATAAATATCTTCTTGAAAGTTCCTGCATTATATACTAGTTAACATCGTTTTACTTTAAATAGAAATATATTAAAATATAATGATTTGTTTAAATTATTGAATAAAATCAAAGAAATTTTCTGATGGAATTGAGAAAATTAAATACTGCGTAGAAAAAATGACCATAATCAAGTCAGCATCACAAAACAATTTAATGGAACTAAAACTTTTCATTACAATCTCATTAAGTGAATGATTTTTCTAGTTGGAAAAGTAGTGATAGTTGTTGAAAATATCCTCCTACTAAAAAATAAATGCAAAGTGTCGATCACGAAACTCACTTCTCGTCACAACAATTTAAGCGACGATGAACATGGGAAAAGGCGTAACAGCCGAACGAGCTCAAGAGAGTCTTCGCTAATAAATTTTGACCTACAAAAAGTGTACGACGCGAGCCAAACCACCTGTGTCGGGGACCGCGAGCGGTTCAGTGTAAAAGAGAGAAGAAGGAGACTAGGAAGTTTGTACTTTCATACATGAAAACGCACGTATCTGTACCGGAGATTCTTTGTGAAGGAATGATAACAGACGCGTAGCCATCATTCCCGCAGAGTTAAGTTTGTGGACGAACAGCTCGCACACGCGATGATGCGATCGTGTTTTTGATTTTGTGATTCTTTCGCAATTTATAAACTTTATTTATTGTTCTTAAAAGTGATATATTTATTTTTATCTAACGAAGATGGTGTTACGAACGAGATTTGGAAGAACTTTGAATATTTTATTAGTGAGTACTAAATAATACATAATTTTTTTATTGGAAATCATTGTGAGCAATTGAATGAAGAAAAAAGTTGAAAGAATGAATAAACAGTTTGTTATAGTTATTATTTTTGTAATAGCAGTTTTAACAAGTTAGCGAATTTTATAGTGATGGAAGGTGTTTTTACAATTTCAAAACTACAATAAGTGACATTAGTTATCCGTGAGTTTACTATTAAAACTTATCACTTTTAACAATTAATTTACTTTTCTTAATTTGAAAATGAAATGAATCAGTGTGTTAGTGACGAAATTTATGTTTGAGAGTGTAATTTCCTTAATGGAAGAAAATATATTTCAAAATATATGCAAAAATATATGCGAATATGTCGGCATATATTTTCGAAAAAATGCATATATTTAATATATATTTAAAATATATTTCTGAAATATATCTATAAAAATATAAGTAAATATATATTTGCAAAATATATCCGAAAATGTATTTACATATAAACCAATATATTTGAAATATATTTTTAAACATATTTTAGCAGCGAAAGTCGATATTATATATATTTTGACATACATTTTAAATATATTTTTTCCCGTACAAGATTAACGGTCTCATATATGTTCTAGAAAAAAATATCTGTTCATGAAAGATACAAGTGTCGATTTAAGTTATCAACATGAAAAACAGAACAATTTTTTACTTACAGTTAAAGATTCACTCATAGTATAAAACATTGTTTATAAAGTACAATTTTTATAATAGATTTTAAGATAAAATTTAGAAATTTAGATTAAATTTATTGTGAAGATATTTAACTGTCACAGCAATATTGATGTGCAAAACGAACCTTTTTTGTATTAAATGCAATAATAACTTTTTTCATAAGTATGTAGAAATATTTGTATAAGTATATATTTTTCTGTTTAAATTTAAAGGCATAAATATTGTATTTTCCATAGAATGTTGTGAAAAATTATATATAATTATTTATAGTTGAAATAGAAGAAAAATGAATATTAGTCAGAATATGTTGAATTATCTCGAAAATTAAAAAACGTATAATTAACAGTTGATTTTTTTAAAAATATTTCATATAATTATATTGATTTTTTACCCATTTATACAATTTGTGATACACGAAACTACACTGTAAAAATGGTACCTTGAATTAAGTATATTTCACTTGAATCAAGTAGAAAATATTCCCAAAAAAAATTTTTTTAAGTATATTTCACTTGATTCAAGTGAAATATACTTAATTCAAGTTTATTTTTATTTTGAATAAAAAGATATTTTTTTCAGTGTACATTTAGTAAATTAAAATATAAATTACAAATTAAATAATATTTATCATAAAGTTTTGTTTGACAAATTTATGCAACCAATATTGAAAATATTTTTAATGTTGTAAACATTTTTTTATTTATTTTACAACAATTAACATCAAATTACATCTTGTAAAACAAAAATTTGTATTATATTTAAGGCCGGATGAAAAGCATCTAAATTATTTGAATATATTCTCCATACTGCCATATAATAATTCAACTTTGTTTTTCAGATATGAAAAACTTCGTTTAAGTATTGTAATTTGCTATTGTTCCATATAAGAACATCGTAAACAACCGACCCTTTTTGGAAATAAAATATATAAATGAAAGTATGCAAGTGATATTTCATACTTTCAATGACTTTATTTAACGACTAATTAAAATACCGTTTCCAGTTTACTTTCGTTTTATCCAAAAACTGTCGAATAATTCATTGAGACCATTTCTTTCTTAGAACTCCGCTTGAAGTTGAATTAATGATTTGGAAAATTAAAACTATAAAATTCAATTTAATATACAGCATCATTATAATATTACCGTTTTTGTAACCGTTAGCCACTTTTTATTATAGACGAGGGAGAAGCAACAAAACAAACTTTTCTCGCAATTTCGTTTATAGTGAACATAGAATGAATCATAGTTGCAAATTTATATTCATTATCTTTGTGTATACAGAGGTTTTCTTATAAATTATATTATAGAAAATTGATTCTCCGCGTTAAACTTATGTTTAAATAATCCGTAACAACATTAATTCCGTAATTCAATGCAAATTCCTTCTATTTTCATTTTCTAAATCACTTGAATGCAAGTGAATTTTACGGACTTAATTAACGCCTCTAATTAAATTACAAACGGTCTATAAATAATGGGAGATTCATTGAAACGTCAATGGAAGCTGTTTATTCACCTTTCTACTTCACGATTTATTATATATTTGCAATGCACCATCAAGTCAGTGCAATTATTATACTTTGTTATTCTTCATGCAAAATTCTTTCCTGTCTATTTGGCTTATTTATTACATCGCGGAAAGATGCAATATAAAATATTAATTAATGTGGTTTTCTAGATATTATATTTAGTCACAGCGCAAGAAATTTATGCGGACGACAGTTCGTCCGGAGCACAGTTCGATGTCAAAGCAGTCGAAAAGGACGAAAAAATATCCGCATCATTAAAGATAGAAAGTAATCATTTTCGAAATAAGACGGAAAAGGTACGCCAAACACTTGTAACATTTTATTTTTAATTACCTTCGAAAAAGATGTTCTTTAAATTGATTCATTGATACATGTTACTTTCGCAATTTCAGGAAACGAATGCTCCAGAAACACGAGAACAGCATGATGAATTTATGTCATCGTTAATTCAAATGTCTGAAAGGTTGTCTCTAAATTCAAACAATGATACTGCACAGATTTTCGGCAACAAGACTAATGACAATGTAGGTAGAGAATTAATGTTGCCAATTAGCACAGATACTGCACATACTACGAACAAAGAAAGTAATGATGAACCAGCTGAAGAACTGCCCGAGGTATGACAACTTTTCCTCTCTATCTTTCTTCTTTTATTGACCAGACGCAATTATACTGTTATTTATTAAATTGCATTTTTGTCATACTTATTATATGTAATTTGAATAATATGCTTGTATACAGTTTGTCACTATCATGATTATAAATTGGTGCATTTCCGATTTAAATACATTTTTTATATTACTTTAACTGACTTTAATCGTAGCCTGAAGATATGATTAATTAAACGTTAAATAATCATATTTCTTCCACGGCTGAATAAATTGAAGTAGAAAACGTCTGTTCAAAAGCAATAAAATTGAAAATAATGTATAAATATTTCAAAATCTTATCTATATTGCAACTAATATATAAAACAATAAAGCTATACTATCTTTCGATAATTGGAAATTAACAATGTAATTCAGCATTCTTCGTATCTCAGTATAAAATCTTAATATCACATTAATTTCCACCTAATGAATCTGTCAACATTGGTTCACTGTATAATTAACGATCACCTTAATGATACTCCTTCATAGTTATCATTTTTCGATCTCAGTATCATTGTACCTCTTTCTGTAAAAATCATTATTCTCAATCAATCACATTCACAACTTTTCTTTCACTATATAAAACCTGATAAGCCTAATTACAAGGTGTCAAGTTGAACAACTGCGTCTGAGATTGAGGAAAAATGTTCATTCTCGCACTGTAGAGAAAGACCCTGCTGAGTGATTGATGAAATTAGTGATTCCGTGTGAGCGCATATGTGAACGAGAGACTTTCCATTCTTAGAATCAACTAGAGCACACTGAGAGAAAATAAAGTGCTAAGTTGTAAAAGATAAGATTTAATGGAAATACGTGTGAATGTATTATAACCTGACGTTGTTTTCATTTTCAGGCGCAAGAACTTCGCTATCTTAGACCAAGCTCGCGAAGACGAATTTCATATCGACCGGTGCCTGGACGACCGGCATTAAACCGCAGAAATGTTTTGCAAGGTTATTTTTTGTATATAAAAAATAAACATTTTCATGAAATTACATTCACATTTCTCTGCAATAATAAATGTTAAATTATATCATGAAATAAATAATAAACAATAAATTTTAATAACTTAAAAATTTTAAGTTCAATTTTATAATGGAATTTAAAATTGTATTTGAGAAAAACAATTACTTAAATTATATCTTTAATTTTACACTATTATCTACAAATAAAATTAATAAAATATATTGTAAATTCCCAGATGCACAAGCGTCTATGTTAAGACCGTCGAGAAGACCATCAGAATATAAAAGGACGCCACCGACTGAGAAAGAGTGTACCTTTTTCACGAAGACCGTTTGTCTTCAAGCAGCCAATTATCCACAGTAAATATTGCATCATATACGAACAAGACACATGCATTAATCAAAGTTGAAATCAAAATAATATTTAATTATAATGATTTCAATTTATATTTATCCCATTGAATTTTTTTTTGTTATAGTGAAGCTATATTGAGAAGTATTCGGAGCAATCAGGACATGGTAACGGCATTGTTAGCGGATTATAAAGTGGAAGAAGAAGCCGATACTCATGATGAAATATCAATAGCAACTGTTCCACGTTTTCGACAGGAACATAAACATCATCCGAGATATGAATCGCGATTTGAAAGCAATGAAATTCGCAGGTGAGATTTTGTTATTTTGAATTTGAATTAATCAGAAAAGATTTTTTCTGAATGAATGAATATAACAATATTAATAATAAGAGTAATAAGATTTATCGATGCAATTTGCATAGGAAAACAAATATCCAATCAACATACGACAACATTGAAGAAGGTTTCACGTGTCCGTCTCAAGTGAAATACGCACGTCCTCAATTAGCAAGAGCCGCATCTGGCATCTGGAAGTACATCATTAATACAGGCGAGCACACACAGACGTTGCGCTTGGAAAAGTGTTCGTAAGTGAAAATGTTGTTGATGTTAATGTGTCAGAGAGTCATGTAACAATGTACAGAATATTATTGCTTCTCATTTTTATTTAGTTTTTCCGATCAAATTATATATTACATGTGAAAACAAATCCATAATTATTGTACAATTATAGAAATATTAATAGTTTAAGAATAGTTATTACAAATATTCGTTAGAAATAAATACAATAATAATTTGATATGTTAACTGTTACATTGATGAAATGCAATTAAAATATAAAATTTCTTAAATCAGAGTTGTAATTTAATATATGATAAATATGTTTTCAGTACTCCACAATCAAGTTGTTCTTTCATCTCGGAAAATTATCGTTCTTCCTGTGTCCAAGTATATAATTATCATCGATTATTAACATGGGACAATAAACTTGGTCTTCATATGGACATATTTAAGATTCCAACCTGCTGCAGCTGTCACGTCCACGGTTACGCTGAGTTATTTCCACCGCATCAAAGAGATCCACCAACAAAACCAAAAGAAAATTTTCCAGGAGTAGATTTCAGTACCTTAGAACAGAAAGATGAATTTGTTGACATTGGTCTCAGCAATACCGATACTGTTTATGGTAAGTTTGTTACTTTTTCTATAGCTATTCACATATATTTGAATAGGAATGTGATTTCCATTTAAATAGAAATGTCAATAACCGGAGAAAATAATAATAAGCACCCACTTCAAACTTGCTTTCTCATGTAAAACTGTCTATTATTTAAGAAAAATAACTTATACACACAGTGATATATCATTTTAAAATAAAAAAAATTATCTACAAATCTACAAAGTATTATTTTAGATTTGATATGTTTTAATTTTTTATTTTGATTTAAAAAAACAACAAAAATAGTAAAAATTGGTTAAATAATCAAATAATAATAAAATATTATATATATTTTAAGTAAATTTCGAATGATTTTTTAACAAAATATCAATTTTTGTATTATAGTACATATACACAATTTGAGAATGTTGACTATAATGTTATAAAAATTATGTATACGAAAGATAAATCTATTCCAGTGAAAGTGTCCATTTTTAAGGATCATTTCTCTTTTATTAAAATAATTCGACGTCAGGTAGAAATATAAACACATAAAATTGAACTGGTAAAAGTGAAAACTTCATTTCACACCATAATGATTAATGCACGTTAAGCTTTACACTTCGTTACAATTCTGTTACTATTAAGATTAAATTGATACTTCTTAAAATGTATTTCACAGTACTTAATTGAATTCTATTCTTGTATCAAAATTCATTCAAGAGAGATCAGTTTGAATTGAAGACGAAAGTGTTTAAAAAATTCAAATTTCTACTACTTTCTCAAAAACTCACAACTAAATGTCTTAAGTAAATTTAAGCGAATAATTGTACATATCTATTAACATTTGTATTATTTATTTTCAGGTTCGAGTTCCAATAAAAAACCAATAATTGACACATCTCTAAGACGACCGGAATATCCTCTGAGAGGAAATAGGCCAAAAAAACCAGGTCTTCCAATTTCTCGACCATACGATAAAATTCCACAACAACATGCTCCCAATACTAGGGCACCAGGGTATAAAGGCCCATTACTGAAACCACCAAGGCCTTCGAAATTTAATACAAGACCTTACAGACGAGAATCTGTCGTAGATAATACTCACGAGATAGAAATTTTTCCAGATACTAATACAACCATAGCTTCTGAAGTGTAAGTTTTGATAAATTATAGTTTTTGTATTTTTAAATATTAATTATTAAATGAATAATATAAAAGGATATAAATACTTACATATAAATTCAAAAAATGCTACAATTTCAGTGAATTTCCGGATGAAGAAAATGGAAACATTGCAAATTTACAAAATAGCTTTAATGACGATTATCAGGAACCAAATAGACGCATCAATTATAATTATCATCCAATCATAGACTTCTTTAAGCCAGAAGCTGCTATGTTACAATCTCCAACTCCACAAGAATCCACGACATCTCAGTCTAATGTTGAATCATGGAAACCAATACTCTTTTCGTAAAAACGTTGTTAATGCATTTTTGTACCTGATGTGTATATTGTATGTATTAAGATTATTTAGTTAATAAATTTATTTATATTTTATTATAATAACTGTGTCTTTCCTTAATGGTTCCATTGAAAATTTCAGCAGTAAATCAAGTAATTACATTAACCATACCAAGTGTATATTTTTTTCAGTTATTGTAATTTTATTTAATTATAAAATTATTGTACGAAAAAATGCATAAGTGAGACAAAATTAAACAATTTCATGCAAAATAAATTTTTTAAAGTTCTTATTATTAAGAAATAGTTTTATTACTTATTCAAAGTAACAAGAAACAAGACAAATAATATTTTCAGCGAGTTTTATTCGAATGTAATATCTAGCATAAAACGATTGCGGTAATTTACAACATAGTGATCATAAGATAAATAATTATTGTTATTAAAATATGGTACATGCGCTTTGCACTTGCACAACATTTTGAAATTTTTTATAAGTTTAGTAACTATAATCAGGCAAGATGCATGTTTGATTTTTGGAGTTTCCGCTTTGGTTCTTCATATCTTTTAATCCCGCAAAGTTTTAGTAAAACTGCACATTCAATTTTTTGTTTTGTTTAAAATGTATATTATATATGAACATTACAAAATTACTATTAGAAATTGTTGTATAATTCTACTTTATTACACAAAATCTTAAAATATTTGTTCAATTAAATTCAACAAAACATTTTTAAACATATTTTCAACATTTTTATATTCAATAAAGTGTTTCCAAAATATATACATCCATTTTTTAGCAATTTTCAAGTAAATTCCAAATATTTTATCATAAAAAAGGATTTATATATTTTAATATTCATGGTTCTTATTTCACATCAGCTTAATAAAAATGATCAAACAACAACTTTGCGGAATCGCTCTGATTATTGAAATTCAATATCGCAATGGGTTTTTTATTGTCAGATGACCGTAGCGTAGATTTCCCCACGCAAAAAATCGTATTGACTTTAATCCAGCATCACAAACTGGTTTTTATAATCTTACCAATCCAAATTAAATCAATCATCAAAACTAATTACAAATTATATTACATACAAACACTTCACAAAAAAATTTTGTTTAGCAACGCAAGATTCTGAGGTCAATTATACATATATATGTATTTTTGAAATGATTGATTTATTTGTAGTTTGGTTTCAATAATTGTATATACAATTTTATTGAAATGGCACGTTCGACATAAACGAATCAAACAATGTCCTATATTTATTATTAATATTATTATTACAATTATTCATTATTAACAATAAACTTTGTACAAGTTCATTAACGTTATAAATGAATTCTTTATGACAATATAATAATGCAATTAAACTTTGAAAGGCAACGAAAACATAGTACATATTACACAAATGAAACACATTTTTTTATCTGCGAAACTTTAAAATGAAATAAACATTATTAAAAAATGATTATTTAATCTGATACTAACATCAATTTAACATTATTTATGTTTATTTAAACTCCCAGAATCGCAGTGAACATACAGTTGCTTTTTCACAGTTTATACAATATGGCTTAATGGGTTATGCATACAAAATATAATTTTTCTGTCGCAACATCGCAATTAAAAATATAACTCCATTTATTTGATAAAAATGTTGATAGTACTAACTTCAGATAAACAAATATTTTTCTTTATTTGTATATCATCAATTGAAATTATAACTGCAAATTGCTTTTATCCTTTTTAATGGTCAATTTTATTAAAAAATACAATCATACATTTAGGATACAATTTTCTTGTATGAAAAGTAATATTGTTTATATTTATTAAAAAATGTATTGCAATTATAGAAATAATATTAAACACATATAAGTAGATTGTGTAAGATTGTACATTTGAAATATTTTCTTTATACAGAATTGTTTAAGAATTCAGACTTAAATATTCCAAAGTTAATAAATGAATTTCAAAAAGAAGCAAGTACAACTCGTATAAATTTAATATAATTACAATCTAATTAGTTTTTGTATTAAGTACTATAACAGAAGATGTTGAAAGAAATTAATATATACATTATTATTATTAAAAAGGAAGAATGTTAACTCGTTATTTTATAACTATATGTTTTTGTATAAAATTGGAGTTTGAATTAACATTCAGATAATTTATTGTTAATATTGTGTACAAAAATATTATATAATAATATTTTAATCAATGGATAAAAAAATTATATAAAATAACAAATTTAACTTACAATGTAAACAAAAATGTTTTGTTTTTCTGAATTACAGTTCGTTCTAGTTCTGAGTATGTATTGTATGAAACAGTAAAAACAGTAAAAAGAGATATGTTCTTTTAAATAATTGCTTATTACAATTGAATAACAATTATTTGAATATAAATTCGTATTCCGTTATTTAGTTCAAAATAAAACAAACGGAG